>VDFB02274555.1:0-27631 GCA_007258455.2 Sequoia sempervirens
ATATCGTTGGAATGAGAAGGTTGGGTGGATGTGAAGGCTTTGTAGATCTGGAACTCTGGAAATAGTTGTAAATGTCAGTCCTTGTCAATCTTTTTTGCCAATGTCCACAGTGGCCCTCAGGAGCGTAAGTCCTTGTGATTTGTGTATTGTCAATGCCCATGCCATTTTAAGAGGAATTTGACGGCGAAGTCCTCAGCTGAGCGGTGTTATTGGAACATATGTCGGATTGATATGGTCCCAAGGTGGTCCAAGGTAATTCTTGAAATGAACAACAACAAATAATGGCAGTTGAGGTGGTTTGTCACCTTGATTGTATACAATAGCTTTTACCTGACCAAGTGCACCATTCACGAGACCTGTTTCAACCCAAATATTTGAACATAGCATGACCTCCTGGCCAATAGATAAGAAAGTTTGAGCTTGAAGTTGTTCTTCATCAGGATTTATGTATGTTGACCCTGTTAGTTGCTCTGCAATGGAAAGTGCAACAGGTGTTGCCAAAGACAACAACATACGTTTGTTGTGTAGTGAGACTAATTCATTTGTTGCAAAAAGATGCATGCTTGACAAGAAAGAAGAGTTTTCTGTAGAATTGAGTGATGAACTTGAACGTGACATTAGAATTTCCCAGTCTTGTTCTGTAGGATGTGCATTATGTAGATTGTGGAGGAGCGTACGAAAAGCAATCTGGGAAGGATCATTGCCAAGTTGTCGAAATATTTTTGTCAAAGTCACCACTGTTGTGAAGCTGCGCCATAGAGTCCCACCATAGGAGGTAGAAGCGTACATGGGGATATATTTAACAGGTGGCAATTGGCCCAAGTCACCAAATAGTATGATGGAACGCCCTCCAAAGGGCAAGTGGTTGTGGCTGGGGAATGCCTCTCATAGTCGCATGTCAATTCGTTCTAGCAACTTGGGACCAAGGAAGCTCATCTCATCAATTAAAATGTACCTAATAAAGTACATACTTTCTTGGAATGTTGCAAGTGTTTGCCCTTGTAGGGGGGCCATTTCTTTTATTGGAATACGAAGAGCAAAATGGATTGTTGAAGCTTGAATATTGAATGATGCAACACCTGTAGGTGCAAGAAGTAGTAATGGTGATTGGTGAATTGGAGCTGAGCTCATGAGGGCATGCCTTATTTTTTTAATGAGATGTGACTTTCCAGTTCCTGCAGTTCCTTGAACAATTAGCTTGAGCGGTGGTTGCAATGGAAGTGTGCTTAGGTGAGACCAAATTATATCAAATGCTTTTTGTTGCTGAGTAGAGAAAGTAGTATGGATGTGTTCATGGAGAGCATGGTGCACTTGAAAGGTTGCTCTATTAGAATCTATGAAAGTAGTTGCAAAATGCATTTGTATTGGGGTCAGGTTGGATTGTTGCCATTCATGGTGAATGTCAATTTCACGGCGACCAAGCATGTTTAGTGCATCAAGTTGTATTGGAAGGTTTGGGTGCAAACTTGAGAGAACCTGCCACTCTTGTAGGGTTTGGCCTTGTATGGAATGGTCAACACTTGAGCTGCTGCTTGCATCTGATGCTTCTGTGGGAGTTGGAAGTGTGCGATGTACATGCCATGCCCTGTATGTAGAAGAAAACCTCTCCCATTGCGATATAATTTGATGTTCAGAGGACCCAAAATCAGTGTCAATGTTGCGAAAGGGGTGATATAAAATAAGTTCACTCCAACAAAATTCATGAAAGCTTTGGTCATTTCTTGCAGGGATGGTAGTGAACCTAGGTGAGACGCGAACAATTGCTTTATGAGGGCGTTGCTTCCATTGTTCATTTTTTTGGGAGGCTCTAAAGGTCCACTTTTGGGTTAGTTCAATGAGTGGCATTGCATCTAGATGAATTGGGCGAGCCATGTATGCATCAATGTACGTAGGTGCTGTGGTAACTGATGTGGGTGAGATTGAGACACGTTGAAATTTATGGTGGTTAACATTCAAGGACACAAATGTTCTACTGGATATGGAGAGGGGTAATTTTAGTAGAAGGTGGCAAGTCTCTTGGGCACTAATATCACGATCGACAAGGCTATCAGTAAGCAATTTACGAAAAGCAATTGGGGCTGGCAATTCTGACTCTAAGTTTGTGGAGATGCGAGATAACATGGTATGGTATGATTCTGATTTGTGCTCAGCTTTTGCAGCATATTTGGCAATATATTTGAGGACAGCAGCAATTGATAATACAGGTTGGCAGTCTACATTAGCCCTCCAGATAGATAGGATAGATGGGTTGTGAAGGTTCAACCGATCATCATTACGAGCTGGTGTATGCTTAGGATGACCAGTCTCATCATTTGAAAGAGTTGACCTATCTTGCATGGACCATGGTGCTTTGTAGCGACATACAATAGCTGGCCCTTTCTTTCTGAGGCATGTTAGCAAATTACACTTTGTGTGTCGTTCAACACGATTGACTAACTCACAATAGTCTGTTGAGGGCTCACATGACAATATCCTTGTTGTGTCTAGCAAGCATGGATCATCAAGAATAGAGCGTTGAATTGGTTGGCCTCTCAATTGGAGGCCACGTGGATTCCAAGCGGAGACATATCTATCTATGTAATCAAGTGCATTTTGTACAGATTGAATGTTATTCCATTCTAATCTACCAAAATCAGGAGCTTGTGCAAGCCATAGAAAACCATGAATGTGTGCAGATCCTCTGTGTTGCCATTCATACCTATGAAAAGATGATATTTAGAAAACTATTAAGGTAAGTTTTTTTTGAAAAGTGAAGTGATGATTTATTGTAAACAATGGAAGTATGCGTCTATTTTGAAGATTGAGAAAGAAAGGGTTTACCTATACCAATATTCAGATGCACCAAGAAGTTTTTCCAAGACCTCTTCCCGAAATGCAGTAAACCTATGGTGCATGTAGACAGCTGTAAGATGTGGATTTTGTACAATGTTATGGATCCTCCATCTAGAAGCCATGGAAGGATTTGTAGGAGGCTTGGATGGCATGATGGCATGCAAGTCTGGCCATTTAGTATCTGCAGCACTCAGTGTGAAGAAGAGTGATGGGCAACCAATTTGAATGATCATGTCTGAAAGCTCCCCTCGACGTTGGGTCCAAAATGGACGCGTTCCGCGAATGGTTGAGCTAAATCGCATGAGCTGATCTGCAAGTTTGTCATCTGGCATGTCCTTTAATCTTTGGCGCAAGTCGTAGATTGTTGAAGGAAGATGACCATCAAGTTTTTTGTTGACAAATACAGAGGAGGTTGCTTGGCTACGGTGGCGCATAATGATATTTAGAATGAAGTACCTAAACCGAGGGTGTTGCCCAAACCGTTGATCATGGTATCTTATAAGGTGGAGAGCATATTCATGTAGTTTAACTTCTTTGATGCGTTGTTGCTTGAATGCAGCTTTTCCATTTGGAAACAAAGTGGGGAATGCCATAGCAAATAATCCTTCGGTGGTGTATTCATTTATAGGAGTTGGAGAAATGGACGGCCATGCAATGGTTGGTGTTGGACGTCCTACACCTAGTTGTAGCAAAGAGCGCACCTCTTCGACCTCTGTACGTGCATGTGGGAGATTCGCTACAAAGGATGTTGTCGGCAACAAGCTGTGTTCAGTAGGGTCATATTCGGTGTTGCTTGATTCGTTGAAGTTTGCTTCTGTGGTAGTAGGATTTGAAGATGTTGCAAAAATAAGGTTTGAGACATCAGTAGAACACTCTGGCAAATTTGATAATGCAAGCTCATCTATTTGGACATCCTTGTAGTATGGGTCATTGCATATCTTATATTTTAGTGCCTCGTGGACACGACTTCTACTGACAAGGAAGCTATATGGTTGTTGGTTGATATTTTCCCTGTTTACAATTAGAATATCAAGGTCAGTAATATGCCTAGGCAAATAGGATGCAATTGCAAATATATCTTGTGGAAAGCTGATAGTGTGGCCACTGTATTTTAGTTGCCCCCCCCTTGCATAGGAAACTTGGAGTATTGGGCTAACTCTTGCTATTAGCATTTCCTCAATTTGGGATAGGATTTGTAAACATGCAGGTTGTTCACCAGGGTCCATGTTGTTCCACTTTGAGAACCAATGATCATTCTTTTCAGATATGCATCTAGAACAAGTTGTGAGTCCATTTGTTTGCCTAGTTTTGATTCCTGGATATCTCTCCATGCAAACCATACAAGTTGATATTTTTGACAAGCTATCTAACTTTGATCGGAAGTTATTTCTAGCAGAGAAATACTCCTGGGAGAAAAGTGGCGAAGGGTGCATTTCGATATCTTGGGGTGGATGAACTATATTTTGTGGGGGAGGTGCAATACTTTGTAGGATGGGTACTGTAAGAGGTGGAGACAATGTAGATGTCGAGGCTCTAGAAACAATATTTTGGTTGACCTCACGTCTTCGTTTATTAATATCATCTTTCCTTGCATGGTATTGTTTTCGTTTCAGTGCATTTTGGCGAGAGCGTATTTGTTGCAATCTTTCATTTTCTGCCTCCATAATAGCAAATGCTGATTGTAAAATGAATGAAATAGAATTGTGAGAGATAATAAGTACAATATACAAGATGCATATATACAAATTTGTACATAGAAATTTTAATGTATATAAAGCTATAAAAAAATATGGACAGTGTTAATTTAAATATGTTCTTTTCATTTAAATTTGAGAAAAACTATGATCAAAGCGACAAGGAAGGAAAATGTAGGAAAATATTTGTATATGTGTGATTATGCAATGTTTTTGATAACAAAATAACACTCTTTTACATTCACTGATAAACTTTACATATATGGGTACGTGGAGTTTACAATATTGCTAAGAAGAGAGAAGTGCAACATTTAAATATGCTTAATGGCAGTAATAACAATGCTCTGTGTGTCTTGTCCACCAAAGGGAATCAGTTGGATGCTTAAATCAATGTAATATTGGCTACCAATAATATGGTCCAAAATGTCTTTAGCAGTATTTGGTTCAGCAAGTAGTAGTTGAAAATCCTTTGCAGCAACACCAATTAATGAATTTGCTGGACCTTCAAATGCAGTAACTTTGAGGAGCTCACCAGTTGCATCTTTCAAGTCCACTTTGAGCATGTAGCTAAAGTCACAGTTAAGGAGATCTTTACAACACTTTGGGCAATGAAATGTAGTAGGGGAAGTTTGCAAAACCTTTTTTTTACACTTTTTATTGTCCACCAATAGAGGACATGAAAGGTAATAGAAGGTGTCAAGGTCCAGATTTGAAATGGAGGCCTTTATGCAAACTTTTTTCTTTTCAAGCATGTTTTTATCTTTTAGAGATGAGATATTGACTGGATTGGCAAATTGTATGGGAGGAAGTTGTTTATTTGACAAGGAAGTAAAGGGCTTGGCAATATCTGTAGTGGCATACCATGTTTGTAAGGCCGAGGTCTCTGCTAAATTTGGGTTAATTTGAACTTTAGTTGGGAAAATAGTGTCAAGACCTCTCTGACACCATGTGGTAATACGTGCCGATTTAATCAAAATTACATAAGGATTTGGCTGTACAGGCATATCAGAAATTTGTATCCCATCAATATAGCAATGATGACCCCAAAGTGTAACATCTATGGTACAAGCTGACATATCAACAATTGTAGCAGTGCATTTAATTGTCTCTGTACCATCTCTTTTACGAATAGTTGATGTAGGGGAGATAGCTACAAGTATTCCAATGACATCGACAAGGGAATTGATAGGGAACAAGGACAATGATTGGATACTTTTAAAGTGGAAAGTATGTGTGGGTATTGTGGAGTTCAAGGATGTGGATGCAATGACAGTTGATGAGCTATGCAAAATTATTTCGTATGGATGTGTGGAGCTACTATATTTTGTGTTTGCAACTTTGATGCGTCCGTTGGAGATGACATAAAGACTACCAGAGTTAATAGCATGGTAAAACTCTCCAACTTGTTCGTTGAAACAAGAAATATGAATTTCAGAGCCTTCCATGTCTACGAAATCAAAACCAAAAACTTTTCCATCATGTCCAACATTTTTATATTCGTGAATTGATGATTTCATCAAGGCTCAACCCTCAATAGTCCAATACTTATGGTTGGGGGTTAACATTTTTATGGGAATTGGATTAAAAGGGGATATACTCTTTTGACTTTGAGGCTCAACATCTTCTTCAAATGAATCATTTGTAGATTGAGAGGATCCCAGTGGAGCTTGAGTGCTACTTGATGGGAGGGAGCTTCTAGATTGCAGGAGAGGAGTTGGAGTCCCAACAATTGGTGCATTCTTTGAAATTAATTCAAAGTTTTCAATAATGATAGCCCTGCAATTTTGCAAAGTGAAACATTTAGTAAGAGAATGCAGGGGGAAAAATTAAAGAAGGAAAAGTTTATGGGAGTATGTTCACTGTACGTAAATTTGTGAAACATCTTCGAGTTATATTGTTTAAGTAGGACAATAGAACCTTTTACTAGAGCCTCCTCCAACACAAGATCATTGAATTGGGTAGGAAGTAAAGCATGATGGGAATGCAAACCATCAGAAAGTTCAACACGGTATTTGAGAAGTTTAGATTGAGCCTGTTGAATGGAGTTGATGGATGCAACTTGCAAAACAGGGGTCAAAGTAGAGATGCCTGCAAGAATATCTGCAATGGCATTTGTAGTCAATGTTGCCATTGTTTTGTTCGTACTTAGTGTACTAAATGTGCCTGCCAGTATTTTGAAATGTGATAATTAGGATTTTCAAAATTTGAATATTGTTAGCAATAAGTTTGGAATTAAATTGAAAAATGCTAATTCGTGAATGCGGATAATGTAAATTTGCCACAAAAGAGGGAACTTTGTGGAAAATAGGATGTAAGTTTGTACAATTTTGGAAAATGGTATTGGTGTTTTTGAAAAAGTTGAAGACTATGTGTTGTTGATTGTTTTCTATTTTTGTAGAACTACAATAAATTTTCAACTTATTATGAAGGGAAATTTTCAAATAAATTTGTATCATAAAGAGTTGTATATAAATAAAAGAGAGTCATTGTAAATGTATAAATGTAGGAAGAGAAAGTTTTAAAAGGTGCATGGAGAGTATGCAATACAATTTAAACAATGAAGATGTTCAAAGATAGTGAGTTTGAGGCATACCTATAGATAGCACCTTTATATGTAGTTGTCACAAGGATTGGAAGATTTGAAAAAAACTTGTTCCTGTGGATAACGAAGAACTTGAGAAAACCAGTCCAAAATAAGTGCCATTTTGAATGCTAATAAAAATTACATTCTAATATTGCAAAGACTTGAAGTTTGGAGTAAATAAATGGTGTAATTTAAGAAGGTTACAAATGTGGTCTTTTATGTCCTATAACGGTTTATCCATTGTTATTACATGACAAAGATTCTATTGAATATTGTATTTGATTTGCATAATAGACAATCTTTTAGGAACTTAAGGAATGTAGTTTTACTATGAGTAACATAGCCTTGTTCGTTGCACTAGGAAAGTAATACTTATTGTAGACAATTTAAGAATGTTACAAATGTGGTCCTTTATTTCATATACTGTAATAAAAATTCATAGAGTGTACAAGCCAAATTATGAGAGATAAGTATGAATACTATTGCATATGTATTACATCATGTACAAAAAATGATTTATCTATGGTTATTAGAGGACATAGATTCTATTAAATATAGTATCTGATTTACATAGTAAACAAGCTTCAAGAACTTAAGGAATGTATTTGTACTATGACGAATACAATGTTGTTCGTTGCACTAGGAAAGTAAGACTTATTGTAGGAGCTTCATACAAAAAGGTAGGATAGTAGTCATAGTTTCGAATACTTGTAAGCGCATTACAAAAGTGAACTATATACATATTTGAAGAATAATTTTTTTTCATGCACGATCTAAATAGTTTTGGAAAGCATGTTTTATGTACGGAGCACCGCCCATTCCGTAAACCTCATCAGCATGCATCTCTCTTAAGAAAGTACAAAATGCGGCAAGTGTGTCACACATTTCATGGAACTCTTGTAGTGTCCCTTCCATTGCTTGCACTTCGAAGCCCTTGACCGTCTGTACATTTCTAACAATTGTTTTTATTGTGTTCAAATTGTCAAAACAATTGACATGGATATCATTTGACAGATCCACAACATTTGCAGAAGATCCATCCCAATTGGTTGAGAGAGGTGAACCAATTGGAATTTCAGGGGAGCTATCACTCTCTGATATTTCAATTATATCGGTATGTTGGTTGGGGAGTGCCATTCCTGGATGAAGTAAATGTAAAAAAAGAACTTAATGTTAACTAATATCATTATGTTATATACAATAATGGATAACATTTGCATTTAAATTGACAAATTCATTTGATAATATATAGAGAATGTGCATTTAGAGTAAAAAAAAATAGTTATCAAAAAATGAATATATAAATGAAATAAATAAAAAGGACAAAAGATATAAATAAATCATTGAACAATGAAAATAATTAATCTAGGGTATATCACTTTCAATAATAAAAGAGAAGACAAGGTTGAGAATTTTAAATTGGAATTTCATTTAAAATGTTTAGATCCTATGGGAAAATGTAACATAAACTTGTGGACAGCATACAAAATCTTCTCGACAACACACAAATATGTGATCAAAATGGTCTGGTGCAAACAAATCAGTGACCAAATCAGACAAACTTGCAATCTTATAAATCTCTTTTTGGAACAAATTATTTGTTGAGTAATTGCAAGAGATACAAATCTGAATTCTAGACTGGGTTACTACTTGCCATGATAGAACAGTCAGAATTTTAATTAAAATCATTAGTTTCCATACTGGTATACTTACAACTCTGGTAATTATGACATTTCTTTAATTCGCAGAAACAATTTCAAAGTTTTCAAATTTCAGTCTTCAAAAAAGGCAAGAAGGAAAAAAATAAAATTTATTTTCATATTTTTCCATTTCTGCTATTATTTTTCTTCTATTATCATTAACTATCAGAGTTGACAGCAACAGTAGTTCGAATATTTTTAATTGGTTTACAGTGTCTTATTCATCTTAGATTTGCATGCAGATCAACAGGATTGATCCTCTCCCTAAAAATGTGAACAAAAGAAATCATCAACCACCCTGTAAGGATCAAGGCCATCATCGGTGCAAAATTGAATTATGTTCAGTGGGAAGCTTTGAGATGCCATTCTTTTTTAGCCAGGGTAGAAATCACAAAAAAAAAGGAGTGAAAAACAAAACAAAGTTATAAACTGCAAATAATAAATTGGAATAATAAACCTTGACAATGAAAGACATGAGAATATGAAATCAGAGACAATCAATGTAAATAACATACATTTGGAAACTTCCTGAGCGTATGTCTAGATGGTCAAACCTCTTGTAGTTGAGATTCAACAAGAATCAGGCGCACTGAGATACACAATTGAATGTTGAACAGTTGCTATATGTTATTTGCATCTATATTGGTTGTTACAACACTCTACAAGCTTCTATGAATTCTCTCCTCAGTTAATATTAAAGAATGAAGAAAGCAGAAGCCAGGTGCGTGGCTATACTATGCACAAATGGAAGCTTCAATTAAATTTGAAAAGATGGAATGTATCTTTAGACCTATACCTAAATTTGAAAAGATGGAATGTATCTTTAGACCTATTTGTAGGACGGTGTTTCCTGCAAAACAGTTGAAACATGCACTATGGTCTACCTATGATATAAAAACGTCAGCATACAATTAAACAATTGCCTTTCCATGTGATTTTGCAACACAGGCAAAAAAATAGGATAGGTAACGATGATGGAACTAATAATATATGTCATTAAAGGAAGATCAAACGTGAAGACTGACATAGTAGAGAGTGGGCCCCAAAATTCCTCCACGCAAATCTAGCGATTAGTCGTTTCCAGAAACCATTGAATAGAAAAATTTCTTAGACCGAAGATTTTATTGATTCCATGCCATTTAAACCCGACAAATGTTTCTAGAGCTTGTGCAAGCTATGGTACTTTAGAGTTATGAATTTGGTACTGTAGATTGGAATGATTTTAGGCCACCTGGATACTCTCCTGATGGAAAATGGTACCTTATTTGGGCATTTGGATATGACCCAGACATCAGTTCCTATGCAAACAAATCCAGATATAATATCTTGGCATACAAAATATAGTTAGGGAGATAGGTGTCTAGGCGAGGGAAGGGAGGTATACGGTAACTATGATAATGGGTAGTGTCGCTTAATTCATTTGTTAAAGGGCATACACTGGACCAAGTCGTTGCCAGATCAATCTTAAAGACAACCTTTCACTTTCATAGCAATGGTCTGCATACTATAGATAGCAGAGCATTGACAACGCTATGTACAAGAAGGACATGGCTTCATCCTTATGTTAATATCTTATTCTGGTCTAGTTGTATCATTAAGCTTTACTCACGCTAAGCTCTTAGAGAGCCTTGGAGGATTTTTTCCCCTTGTCATCATGATAATAATGAGCCAACAGATTGGGAATAAGAATCTGTTAGTGGGTTGGAGCAGCAACTGAGAGAATACATAGAATGCAACAACATCCTTCGCAGAATGCATGCGGTTGTGCCCTCCTCTTCCATGGTAGGGACGTGATGCCGACGAAAACTGCCTCTTCACGACCTTGCAAAGGAATATACATACAATCTAATATACAATTATTGTAATATTTTTTAGAATAGTATACACTGAATTATGTATAATATGAAATTATACAAGAAGAGGCATTGACCAACTAAAACAAGACTGGCACAACCGAAATGGGTAAATGTATATGCAAGAAAATAACAAGATAGAACCTGTGGTTTCGTTGACGTGTAGGTAAAGATAGACACTTCTTCACTGTCTCTTCAAAAGTAGCTTGTTGGAATGGAAAATGAGAGGTGGTGGACCGATAAACTCATTTTCACATCTACCATATTACCAGGCGGCTTATTTAAGCACATTGGAGGCGGCGATGAGGGGGCGGTGAAAGAAAGATATAAATATTTACAGCAATGCAAAATAAATGTAGATTAGACGTTTTGGTTACAGAGATCGTTGAATGGACATTTTGGGAATGCATTCTTTAGTATCTATTTACCAACAATCAATGTTATTTATGCCGACTACATCTATACTGGTCATGTATGAAAGTGGTAGATGAAAGCGCAACAAGATATTTCGTATCCAGATTTTATGAGAAGCTGTCGTTGAATGTAAACCTAAGAAAATTGTTGTGACATAAGCAAATTGTTATGGGTGTAGGTGCATGAAGACGGTAGATTGAATGAGGTGGACAGATCTACAATGCAAAAGATCTATGTAATATTTATGGCATTCAAATCAAACTCTGCGTTAATATGAGCAAATATGAATGCATAGTAGTTAGATCATTAATGTTGCGGAGACCAGAGACGTGAACGGGTGCGATCAAACTCTTACACCGTAGCTTATTAAAGCTTGGACACTTTGAACTTGTATAGCGACATGGTATAGCTCACCTCATGTGCCCTGCTTGAATGTGACAAAGTAGCCTAAAACTAGTGATCTGGCGAAGTTTCTAACCGATGAACGTCACAAGGAGAGTCATTCCGTGGATGGCTTCAGCCGTCCATGGTAAAAAAATGGTTTTGTGCGCTTCATAGTAGGATACGCCGACGTAAAAAATAAATCCTGAAAAAACTTAAAATTATTCTCACACATTGTTGCATGGTGATTATGGCGGTGATGGGTCATTGTCACGTAGAATTTTGGACAGTTGTATCAAAACAATTGACTTCATAGCATAGAGATACTATCCCATAAATTGGGAAAAAAATCTTTTGTTCAGATCAGCATACGGTAAAATGGATTCACCAAACAACAAGAGACAATCGGGGTTGAATCTCTCACCTGGGATGTGCAGAAACTCTTTGTATTTACAAACAGGTAGTACAGGCAGGTATTCTTCTTCAGGGGTGTGTCCTAGTACCCCCTCCCCTTCCTCGTAAAATAACAACGAAGGAAGATGTATCGCCCTCCTATACATATGCTTATTCGATGGTGTAGAGTAATGAGCTCTTTGGGACAGATGTTGTTGGTAATCGGAGTTTAGAATGGCTCATGGGTATACGGGTGAGCCGACATTCTACTATGTTTTGGTGGTTTGCAGAGCTATTTAGCCCGTGGGTATATGTTTAGGACAAGAAATCCTCTATTTAAGTGACTCAGAGAGCTTGCAAAATATTTTGCAAGTGTGAAATATATTTTGGCACTCATCCACATCCACAACCCCCACTCCACCATTCATACCTCCCCTCATCAAAACACCCCCATTGGCACCACCCTCCTGCTTATTAGACCTAATATCTACAACAGATGGTAAATCCATTCCTTCATTCACATCATTCCCATATTCTGTGGATCCCCCACCCTTCATTCCACCAAAATAAGGAAAGGCCTTTCCTTTCTTCCTTGAAAACACAAAAAAATTCTAAATGATAGCCATGGTAGCCTGGTGGCACACCTCCTCCGTCAATAGCTCCAGTAGCCCTTCCATTAACTCGCCATTGGCGTTCATAACAAGCCACTCCGGGCCTTTCCTTGAAAGTGTTTGTACGAGAATGGCGGTATGAAACTGTGTGTTGGAGGTACCTCTCTTAAGAATGGATGCCAGGGAAGCCAGACACTTACTCGTGGTGACCAAATCCGGCGTCTCGTCTAGCGACGGAAGAGAATAAAGAATTCCAAAGGCCTCCTTGCAGGCTGCCGCAACTTCGTAGTAGCAACCCTCCTCATACCGTTCTGTGGAATAGCTTTCAATGACAGAGATTAGGGCAGCTGGTGCGACAGAGGAAGTAATGAACCGCCTATTGCTTTCGCTCTCACCAACCATAGATCTCAGCTTCTTCAACGCTTGTACTCAAATGACTCCATGGACATCCATCAAAGAATATTAAAAAGCATATTTTTCTCAGATGATGTAGTTGAAAATTTTCTTCATTTCTTCGCAGGAAAAGAAATTTCCTCCAGATCCTTCAAATCCATCAAAATAAAGTGAAAAATAAATGAGAAGAACATGATCTAATTCTCTTCGTAGAAAAGAAAATGTAAAGTCAACACATAATTTATGTCTACACATTCAAGCGTTCGAAGACATTGATGTCTCACTGATTAACTTACTGAAACCATGGAAAGTGACTTACCTCAAGATTCTGCACAAATTGTGTCATGCTGTCAACGATGCCGATGAGAAAAACTATGTAGAGTTTGTAGGAAAAAAATACAAAACACTACCACAATATATATATTTTTTAAATGAGACGCAAACCAAAACCGATCTCCTCCAAGTTGTCCCATCTAGAAAACTGTGGGCAAAACTCAACAATGGCACATCCCATGGTGCAGGGGCCGCTTTCTGGAATTTATGTGGTGTGGAGTGAAAACATCAAACCTCCGGAGGCACCCAAAGAGATTCATCCAAATCATTCACACAAACCATAGAGCTCATCAAAGAGTTGTCGGCATAGACCAACCGACTAACTCCGTTCACCGCTACTTACCTTACCATCGATCATAAATTCTTCAATAACTGTTGTATGGCGTAGAAACTTGTTTACCGGCGGGAAGGAGAGTTGTATGCCAACAGAAGAAGATGGTATATAGGCGCGAGACAGGTTTTGCGGCTGGTCTTAAGTGTCACACACTAAGCTTAGACTGGTCAATGATTTTTGATTTTTCCGTTTTCTGTTGGGGTTACCGATTGTTTCCGATACTGGCTATGCTATGGTAATCCCATGGCTCATGCATAGATTATGTCAGGGAAGTACTGTAACACTGGCAGAGAATTCCAAGTCAAGGTTGTACTGTCCACAGCTTGCAAACTTACTCCGCAGCATACTCCAAAAGCCACCAGCTGTTATTAATTTCCAAGGCGCTTAAATTGAATTTCAAACCAGCCTGAATTTCCCGCTATTTCAACAAAATTTAAATTTGAACAGTTTATCTTTTCTTTTCAGTTTGCCTCAGCGGTCTCTATTCTCTGTTTGGGCTGCGCAGCAAGCACAGACTTTCTCGAATGGCAAAAGTGCCCTCAAATGGCTTATGAGCATAAGTTGGTCTGTTATATGACGCCGCGGGGTATAAAAATAGAATTCATGTGATTGATTTGGGAATTCGAACTGGTTGCCAGTAGACGGTACTGATTCAGTCCCTTGCTCTAAAAGTTTCTTCTTCTTCCGTTCAGCATCTCAAGATCACAGCTGTTCATGGAATGAACTCCCATGAGCTTGAAAGCAGCGGAAGAAGGCTTAAGGAGTATGCTCAAGCTATGGCGATTCCCTTTTCCTACCGTTCAGTTAAGATCTCAAATTTAGAGGAGATTCACGAAGGTTCATTCAACGTTAATGTCGGTGAGTTCGTGGTGGTCTATGCTCCCACTGTTTTCAGAGGTCTCTTATATGATCTGACTCTTCTCGAAAAAACTATTAATATTATCAAGAACTTAAAGCCCCACATTATGGTGAGTTTAGAAATAGAAGGGCAGCATAATTCCCCCTCTTTTGCGCATCGGTTTATTGAGGTGCTTTTCTATTACAACGCTTACTTTGATTGTTTGGAGGTTGTTCTGTTAGATAGAAATGATTTCGATAGGCTCAAGTTTGAATAAGTATGCTGTGGGAATGCGATAAGCAATATGATAGCATATGAGTGAGAGTCTAGGAAGATGAGACTCATTAAAATGGATATGTGGAGGTCTTTCTTCACATAAGTGGGATTTAAGGAAATGAGCTTCAGCTTTTAGGCTTGGTATCAGCAAAGATCATTGCTCAACCAATATGAGCATAGAGAAAGTTTTCATATTGAGCGAAATAGATCTGCTGTAATTGTAGGGTGGAGAGGAGCACACTTGCACACATTATCTCTATGGTCTCTAAGAAAGTACAAACGTTAGTAAGCATGCTGGCCGGAAGGTTTTTGTGCCATCTTTTAATAATTGCTTTTAATAATAATAATAATGGAGAAAAGCATTCGTAGTTTTAAAAGTAAGGAAATGGTATTTTTATATTATATAAATTTGTAATTTTTGAAATTAGTTTTATATTATACTAAGCATTTTGTAAAGAGAGATGATTATTAAAATTATGGTTTCATTAATAACAATACTAATGTTAAGAGCTATTCTATAGTTTAGGAAGATAAATAAACTATAGAAGTATAGATTATGAGGATGTTAGTAAAGTTGTGGTTTGGTTTTACATAATTAAAATCTTATGTTAAAAATATTTTTTAGATTTAAAAATGTAAAAGACTCTTGTAAAATTTTCTTAGATGATAATGAAATCTATCAAATGATAATGAAATCTATCAAATGAACATTAGAAGAAAGAGAGTCAACTATTAAACCAGTTAATGTTGATTCTCTTTTAACCACTCTTACTTCTTTGTTTGAGATTGCATAATTTTTTTGTAAGTAAATGTATCAAGAGATTTCCATAGCATTTGCCCATCCTTATAAACATTTCCCACATTTTCATGCCCAAACTTCTCCTTCTATGGACACACTCATACATTTGCTTACACCTTATGATTATTATATTTATTCATACGTCTATTCCAATGTATTTGTCATGCACCTTTATTTGATTATTTTCCAACCTAAGTACATTTTCCACAATCACAAGGTTGGTCTTTTTGTCACAAATCTGACCATTTCCTTTTAAACTATAAAATTGAATACCAACCATTTGTCTTCATTAATTAACCAAGTGGACATTTTCCTAAATATAAGTCTATATATTACCATTTCAAGGAATTAATTTTCATTAATATATCATTTAAGAATATCCTCAAGTATCTTATCTAACACTAGCTTCTTCAAGAATTCCAATGAATATCATTTAACATAGAAAACACTTAAATTGACGCATTTAGAGGAATCCAAATTTGTACAACATATTGCGAGAAAATGAAGGACTAAAGTGTTTTGTTTTTAACTTTTTGTGCAAATTTTAACAGGTTTTCCTATGTAAAATTCTCCCCTTGCAACATAAGAATGATCCTTCCAAGGTATTTCTGAACACCGTCAAATTGTATACATCAATAAGAGAAGAACTCAAAACTTAATTGAATTAAAATAACAAATATCGATGCACAAATAATCAAGTAATCTCTATAGATATTGGGTATTTCTACAACTAAAGATTTTACCTAGATCTATGAGCTTATTCCTTTACAACACACACATAAAAAAAATGCTATGTTTATTTATAGATTACCAACATCCATTATTGATCTAGAGATCCTATGAATGTTTAGGATCTTTGAAAAATGCAATCATTTGTTGGCAATATTTAGCTAGGTACTATTATTTAATTACTTGACTACTCTTCTTCAAATAGTGGAGATTCTGAGTCTCCTTCTCCTCCTGCTCAAAAGAAAGTAAGTGTTGTTGATAATGTTGCCCCTCCTATGGATCATGCTCCTTAGATTTTGGACAAAGTTGCTCCTACTATTGTGTGTGTTGCATCCCCTGAGGCCCCCAATGCTCCTATTCTGGACAAAGATGTCTCTACACAATTTTGGTTGCTTTGGTCTTGGTTTTGGACGATCCACCCAATGTTCCTATTGCTCCACCTATTAGCTCTTCTAAAGGGGCTTCTCCCCATTCCTACCTAAAAGATTCAAACCTTGGTCTTGATTCTTCTTGGACTATTATGGAATGCAAGGAGTGTACTTCTAAGGTCTTTGTTTTGCTTGACAAGCCTTTGGGGGAAAGGTTGTTGGGTTCAAACTTTGGTGCTTGAGTTTTTTCTCAATGGTTTCCTTGTTTTCTGTGCTTTTTGGGTGGCTTGTTGGTCTGGTTTTGGTTTGAACTATTGGTTATAAGGTTTTTTTTTATTTGTTGTTTCATCTAGGTTCGAACTACTGATTGCACGAGACATGTTTTATGTTGATGTATGGGATCGAGACCCTAAACCTTGCTTTTTTAACAAAAAAAATTAATAGTCTAGATTTTTTATACCTAGGAATTTTTGTGTACCTCTAAAAGGATAAATTCTATAATTATCTTTATTATATTATTTTTCATAAAAAAATATTAACTATCTAAATAAACTAGAACTTATCAAATTAATTCACCTAAAATTTTTACTAAACAATGAAATAATTTTTAACTACACATTCAAACATTTTGAAAAAATATAATTTATAAATTTTATTTATTCTCATTCATAAATTATTTTCTCAAGAGTACTTCTAAAACTCTAATTCCCTATAGGTGATTTTTAAATCAATTTACATGTAAGATATGATTTGGGTATTAGATGCAAAAATAAAATAATTAAATGTAAATTTTGATTACCTATCCATCCTCTAATAAATACTACCCACTAAATCATCTATTCAAAAATTAAATATTTCACAAAAATAAGATAGTTGTGACAAGAAAAATAGTTTAGGCCATACACTAACATAAGGGGAAAATGTGTAGTGATATAAGTAGTCTCAGGTTGAGCACACCTATGATGAATAATGCATTGAACATCAAGGTGAAAATCAAAAGGAAGGGCCTCTTAAAATTATGTAATGACTTCTAATAATTGACTTGAACAAGAATGAAACAACTATGCACAAGTGGACATCATCTTATGTTGTAGGAGATCAGAGGAATGTCTTGATGTATCATAGTATGATAAAATGAAGAAGTAAACATAGCTTATGATCCAAAACTATTGTACATAGGGAAATGGCAAATGGTTATGAGCGTTCCTATATCTATGAATGGACATAAGAATGAATGATATATAAAAATGAAAATAGGAAAAAGGGACCAATGTTGATATAAATTACTAAATATTTTATACACAAAAAAAAAGATGATGTTGGTCGTGAATGTGAATCAATATTTTTTTTTACTTGTGTGAGTTATTTTAATGATATAAAATACTAATTATTTAACTAAACCTTCTTTTGTATAACTAAACTATAACTAGGTATGTGAGTTTTCTTTGCTAGCCTTCCTTGTGTTGGGTCGGGTATTCTTCTTTCAAGAAGAATTTCAGGGAAGTGAATCACTTTGTGGTAGGGTGGAAACGTGCTCCAACAATGTTCTCTCCCTTGTTGAAGTCGAAGGAGTCTACCGTCAAAAGAATCTTGTCAGGAAGCTCCATGTTATGTTTTATCTGTTTTTGACCATGTGGTCTTATGTAAGGAATAAATTCCTTTATGTATGCCAAAATGCTGGCATTTGTACTCTAAATATCCAATAACTAAAAATACTTCAGATAATATATATTCATTTGTCTCTATTACTTGAGTAAAGTACTCATTTCATTTTTTTTACATGCTTGGTGATGTGTAATTTTTGAAGTCAATTAAGTTAATTTATGGAGGTCACTACATTTGATATCAAAGCTTAAGGTTCAGTGCTAAGGCCTTGAGTTCACCTTGCTTAGTTACGACACTTGATCGCATGAACCTCCTATAAGTTCTTAGCGCATGATGCATAAGCAAGTCGGTAAGAGCATTCATGTCTCTAGGTTTTGTCACACTTGACAGGAAAGGGATGATGTCCCTTGTCTTAGAGTTCTTGGAAGCAAGCTTTTCACTCTTAGGGTAGTGCCTTTGGCACATAAACTTGTCATTAGAAACATCACTTTTGATCAATATTTGGGTTGGCATATCTTAGAAGGCATCACTTGGGCTAATGAATGATTACATATTTTATCCATACATTGGACCTGCATGTTTGATGGTTTGTCCTTATTCCTTTTCATGTTTGTTTTGTAGAAGTTGTCTCATATCTGATAAGTCCTCTAGATAAGCTCTAAGTTTTGGTCCTTCCTGCTAATATGATGGTATGCTAAGACCAATAACAGTGGGGTCAATGTATGAAAATCCTACCTTGTTAGAAGTTTATGAGACTTATAAAGATAAGTAGTTAATACATTATGAGATATGGATGTACAATAAGGAGGAAGAAGGTGGAACATCCCTTGCATGATTACATGAAATCTTTCTAAGATGTTTCTTAAATTTGAATACATCACAAGAAATCTAAGTGTAATCTCGCATTATGATATTTCCTTTTAACTAAAAGGCATATTGAAAAACTATGTGTAAATTTATATGATAAAAACTAGACCCAATTAAAGCCAAGAGTAGGTCTTCAAGGCTATGTTTCATTGCATGAAAGGAAAACTAACTTTACATTGAAAATTTTCTTGGTGCCTTTTTAAAGACATTTGTTTTAAGAAATGAGCATATGTATGTGTGATAATGTAAGAAGGAAATGACTGCATGTAGGCATCCTAAGGTTATCAATTACATGAAAAAAAAGAGATAGATGGAAGAGTGAATTATTTTCATACTATATATGCATTGAAATTCTATGAGTTGTTACAACTTTTGCATGATGCATGTTGATATATTGATGGTAAACCTAAATGATAAGAGCCATGTGTTGCATGATGATAGGAATGAATTTAAAAGGAATCATGTGCATGAGATAATTAAAATGATATTATTGATGAACTTTCTTGATGTGCATGATAGCTCGCTCTTGTAAGAATGCATTATTGCATGTATAAGGGAAAGTGCTACACTTATGAGGAGTTGACCAAGTAGATCGTTGGGAACAAAGACCTATGTCTCTAGAATGCATTACCCATAATAGTTGTGTAAAAACCTATATGGTTAATGCCTTGTAACGTCATGAGGAAGTTATATGGGTCCAATGTGTTTGTTATATTTTGCATCTGTGGCCATAGTCAGTTATCCTATATTTCTTAAGGAGATATTGTGTGGTAGAAAGGATCCTACTTCATATGTAACCCTCATGTGAATTATGGTTATGAAATGACCCTACCTTACAAAGTGGGGGTAACTAAGTTATAATGTAAATTGAAGAGCATCGAGTATAATGACTTCGATATGTTGACCTTCATAAGCATCTGGATGTCATTGTAAACCCTTAAGTGGGTAGCTCTTGCATGACTAAATGAAATGTCATCTCTTGCATAAGATAATGTGTTCTTGTTTGGAAATCTTAGCACCATTACAAGGCTTGTCTTTTGAACATGTAATAAAAGTGATCATATGCAATAAGTCTTTGAGATTCCAAGTGAATGAATGTATGGAGTGAATCTAATTTCCGCATATTATATGAGAATTCCTCCTTCATATTTCTTCTTGCATTACATCGAAATGAAAATATTTGAGCATGGAAAATACATGTGGAAGCATCTATTGATATCTAAATCATTGCATGAGTGTGCAATTGGAAATTATTTGATTTGTGAATGTGATTGGTTGTTCTCTAGCATAGCTTGGATGGAAGGTGACGTGTAGCCATTTACTCCCTCTATGTGACTAGTGTGGACACGTAGTTATGTGAAGTGTTTCGAATTGATGATTTATTGATTTCACTGATGAGCATATTTCTTGTGTTGTAAGGACCAACCTTTGTACTTTGGTTTTTCTTATAATTGGACTAGTCACCAACTTTTGATGATCAATTTTGTGACCCTTGGTCATACTTGATTTATTTTTGGAATTGTTAAATTTTTTTTACTTAGTGTTGAATTTGATGTTTCTTCTCTCTTTGAGTTTTATTTTTAAATATCTTGGTGACTAATCCAAATTTTTGACATTGTCGGTCTTATATTTTGATAAGTGTTGTAACCTATCAAGTTCAACATGAACAATGATAGAATGCCAAGGGAGTAAATTATGGAGAAAATACTAGTCTTGAATTAGGGTCATGATTGAATATTGTCTTTCAAATTGTGAAGAGTGGCATGTAAGTTGCTACGTATGATAAATGAAATGACATGCATTGTATGATATGCATTGAGAAGACTTAAATTCCTTTAAGTAATTGATATTAATGTATTGTTTCCATTCATGCAAAGACATATTGAATTAAGGCAATATTATGTTCTTTATAAGTATATATGTAGATATACTTAAGTATGAGTGAATGTGGTTTTACCTTTCGCGACGAGTGTTGAATGTGGAACAATAGAGAAGGACTTTCTCTTTTTGGGAAGATTCCAAAATTTTCAAGCGCTTTGGCCAAAGCCCAAACCATTGAAAAAGATGGTTAGCCTAGAAAACTTAGTTTGATATAATTCTCTACCATATCCTATAAATAGATATTGTTACATGTTATAAATATGTAAGCAAGTAGATGTTATAGGCATGCACCATATTCCCCCCTACCCAAAAATATTTCGAGGTAGCTAGGAACTTCATGCAGGGTCAGTAGATCTTCAGGTAGAAAGAACTCCATGGAAGTGTAAACCTAATGATTGGGTGGGAAAAGCACCCAAATCATGCTTTTGACTTTGACTATCCATGTGTGGTTTGATGCTAGTTGAAGACTTCGTAAATTATGTATTATACACTATTTCTTGTTTACTACTTGTATGAAGCACTACCACTCTAGTATAAGTGTGTGCTTTGTCAACATTGCTAATATATGAATGATGCACTTGTGCATGAGAAGTTATGTATGCAGTTATTTCTCATCTTGTGATTAACTCTATTGGATTGATTATTGTATACCTTTGACTCATGAACATTGACAATCTTGGATCACAAATGAGACTCTATATGAGCATGATTTTATAAATGCAATATACTTTTTGATAACTTGAGAATGTGTGTAGATGATCTATAGATGCACGAGTATTGCTTGTGAAAGGAGGTATGTAAATGAAATTTAATTTCTATATAGATATGATCAAGTTGTGATCTAATTTAAAATTATACATATTCTAGAGTTGTAGACTTTTAAAGCCTTACAATATGTGGTTTAACTATGATACACTGATATGTGGATGAGCTAGAAATAGCACAAGTGTGTACAAGAAAAGACAGGAGTGTCGAAGAAGAATCACAAGCAACTCGGTCAACTTAACGAACTATAAGGGTATGGTAAGCACATGTATGCATGTGCATGAACACGATTTTGAAGTTATGAAAATGTACAAAACTGTTTCTATTGTTTAACATTCAGTTGATTAAGTCCTTATTGGATGAGAAGAAACATTTAGAAGAAATCTTGAATTTGATTTTGATCATGGGTACTAACATGGACTAAAGTGATTGATGTTGTTTCCATGAATGCCATAGAAAGATCATCACCATCGCGAGGGAGAGAGCATTGTTGGAGAAGAGGTAACCTAGCTTTGTGAAATTGAAAGGTAGTAATGGAATACACACGCACTTAGAAATTGATGCATGAATGTTTTGACAAATGAGTGTGATTCTCTTTTTATAAATATGCATATTTTCCTTATTATAAGTGTTTATCAAATGAAAGTTTGAGTGCATTTAGTGATGAAAATTCTTACCATGTCCTGTATAAGCTTAGATGAACAAGTATTGGGTATAATGATAAATGAAATTGAAAGTACTTGTTTGGCATAGTGCGATGCCTCAAATACTTTAGTGACTACTGAGTAAGACATCAGGATGACCTGATGTCTCTTCCTAGAGGGGATGTCACATCTCATTTTCTAAAAATTTAAATGCTAAATTAAATTGCATAAAAAGTTTTAAAGGTTAGTTTGTTATAATTAATGTTATGCTTTGCTAATATTTACAAATACCTATTTTTATAAATATATTTAAAATTAATATATACAAACTAAAGATGATAATAAAATACGTTCTATATTCACTTGCATGTAAGCGTCATATTCATTGCATGAATGTGTTATGATTATTTACATGCATGCGTTACTTGTTTGTAATTAATTTGCATTTAATTGAATGGTGATTGCAACTTATTTTGCATGAATGTGTTAATGGTTTATATGTAAGCATTTAAATATAGATATCTGGTTTTGCACGTCGAGGACAACCTTCTACACTCTCTTCTAATTAATAGTGCATAGTGATAGTAATGTGGGGGAAAAGAAGATGAATCCAAAGTCTTTTGACCTCTTTGAAAATTGGTGCTGGTTTAGTGTGAGAGGGAAAAAGCCGAAGGAAATAATATGGGAGGAAAGACCTTGAGTGGTTGCATGTGTATGGAGAGTGATCAAAAGAAACAAACCTCCTTCCATTCGACCAGGGAGGAAGACTTTCAAGTTTCATCTCAGAGCGTGCACTAAGGTTTTTGCATTCCACTGTTCAAGATCTATGAAAGATGAAGGAAAAAGGAGGTCACAAAGTAAAAGCGAAGGAAAAGGCAACAATTGCGGTAGATGAGGAAGTAGATTATCCTAAGGCTGAGGAGGTCTTAGAAGACTTTCAACTGATGTCATTATTATAGAGGAGGTGAAGTCTCTTTCCAGGTAGTCACTGTGAGCCAAAACCCAAAATTAGTGCAGACATGTAATTCTTGATTTCCAATTAATCTAGGAATTGTGGCATCGGGATCCTTTCACATGCATGAGTATTTAAGATAGACTTGTTTTATATATATATATATATATATATATATATATATATATATATATATTTGGTATCAAAGTTTTCTCTGTGTACTTTTCTTGAGCCTTTTTATTCTTCCCCTGGAGAATTTAGGCTTTCCTTTGAGTCTCAATCTATGTCTTAATTAATTCTAATGCTAACTCAATCCCATACGCTAGCTCAAACATTTATTTTGCCTCATGCCCAACGTTTCAACCAACTCGGGTCGTTGTAGTACATGTTATTACTGTTTAAAGTGTAGGCTTTGCTAAAAAGAAATAAATTCCTTTGAGATGATCTCGTGTATACTTCTTATGCCTCGCGTTAATAGCCATGGAAACCATTTCCTAAGCAACATACGAGGTAGCTGGTATGCATGCTACTAATTTAACATAAATAGAGATTTCTTTATAAGTCGTATTTTAAAGATCCACCTTCACTCGGTCTATGATGCTTCTCTTTATGCATACAAATCTTTCAAGGTGGTGGTGTCCACTTGAACACCCAAAATACTGAGAGGGGGTGAATTAGTATTCTATTGAACTTTAAAACACAGCTTATCCAATCACCAAAACATGTTAACAGAAATAAGGAATGAAAGCATAAAACATCCACAAGATCACATGACACATGAACACTAGGATTTTTTACGTGGAAAACTCAAAAAGGGAAAAACCACGGTGAGGATTAGCTCACAATATATTATATCTAGATATAGCATATTACAGGGGCTCATTGCCAGGACACACAGTCCTTATAAGGCTCATAGCTAGAGTTAGATACAAAACAAAGGTGGCTACTTAGCCAAAATTTGAACTGATAGAATTACACCTTCCTTGTGTTGAATTTTAGTTCATTTGAAGCTCTGAATATAAAGTACTGCTATGCTTAGCAGTCACTCAACAACTCTACTCTTATTATGAACTCTCACCTCTGAATTCACATGTTTGCATCATACGAGACCACTTACACCTGGTGTGCCACTTCTACTCACTCCACTTCTCATCTCAATTCAAAATTTTCTCACATATATATACCCAATTACATCCACATACATCAAAAAGGCCAGCCTAATTAGATATGATAAAAAAAATCCAAAATAGCTTTGTCAGTTTCATACTCGATTCAAAAACCATCCTTGCATTTAAATCAAATGTGTAATACATAATTTAGGTCGGAATCAACCTAAAATAGATCCTACAAACATATGCATTATACATTTAATTTCTTAACACATCATATATTAGGTCGGCTAGGGATTGGACCTTATCACAAAAATTTCAATTATACACTTCTCTATATAGGCGGTCCTTCAAGATTCAATTTTTCTTCAGATTCATAATTAGCCAACATCAGTGAGTCTAACTTTAAAACCGTAGTGCAATGTAATTCTTTTCAAGGAAATGTGGAGTCTCCCATACTGACACACTGAATAGAGAGATGACAGTGATATACAGAGTTGAACTCTATCATTGATATCTTCTAGTCTATTTCATAAAACTTCATGAGATCTTGAATATAGTTGTATAAGCCAGTCTTCATCATATGGTTAAAATTTTAGAGTTATACCTCTTCTTGCAATGAAGTGCGGACCCAAAAACTAATGCACTGAACCACAATACTATCAAAAGAAAAAACTTAGCCAAGTTCCTGAAATATCAGCTTTTTGATTTAGTTAGTACCATACAAATGACATAAAAAATTCTTCCCCACAATGTTGACATCAATGAAAACAATGTATCAACCGAATCAATCGATGTATGTACACTTCATGCTCATGTTTTCAAACTGCATCAACAATGACAAACTTCCAAACATCCAACAATCTCCTCCTTTTGTCATTGATGGCAATATGTTCTATCAAAAAAAACATTTTCTATGACATGAATCAAAAAATTTCTCCCCTTAAACTTATATTTCCCCTTTTCATAATTTAAACTTGACTCTCTAAAGGTTTTCCAACCATCCCAAAATGTAATTATCACTTTCCAAGTGTATTGAAAAAAATGTTTTTCCACTATCTCTCCCCCTTTGACATCAATGGAAAAGGCCATGCAGGGGCCAGTATATATGTATGCATTTTCTTCAAAAATAAATTTTAAGCATGAAGGAAAGACTTGTCAACCTAAAGATTTAGATCCTTTGAGTTTCTTCAGAGTATCCTTCCAAGTATATTGCTTTCTTTTCAAGAAATTTTTGCATCTACAAGAGTCCTACATAGTAGTTCAAGCTTCGTTAGAGACTCTTTTCCTTCTTCCATAGTGTTAGGGTTGAGGTTTATTTCTGAGAGTTTATCAACACTGGAAAGGGCACTAGATATAGGAGTATGCTTTATCTTTACTAAGTCCCTTAATGCCACATATTGTTTGATTGTGTCTATCCTCTGATTTTGTAAAGAAAATAAGTTGTCATGTAGTTGCATAATGTAAGACCACTTTTGATTGTTCCTATCACTTGCTAAATCATAAACATATGCTTGACTACCTATTTGAATTTTAGTCTAGTTCATTGCATCCTTTGTATTTTGTGTGCAGTTTGACCACTTCAGGCAATATGATATTAATTTTTGTGCTTCTTCTTCACAAGTTTGAACATCCTTCAATCCCTTTAAGTTTTTTTGATGTGCATTTGCATATTTATTTTTTATATCTTCTAGATTCTCCTTTGCAGTCCTTGCTTCTGACCCCTTTTCAGTTTGTTCTTTTAGTTTGAAGATGTATGCTTTCAAAAAATCAACCATATTTTTGATATTTTCTATAGTAGACACTGATGTATTAATGCTTGAACTGGGGATTACCTCTTGTAAAAAAATTATTGCTTCGTGTATGTCTTGTGCACTTCTATTTTCATGCTCATGTTGGGCCACATCAGTTTGCAATCTCCCTTCTTGTTCTGTAACATCTTGCTTAATCTCAATCAAAGGAATAACAATGCTTCTCCTTTTCTTAACTATCCTCCTAGAGTTGTTGGAGGCTTCATTTCTAGACCTGTCCTCTAAGCTTGATTTGCTAGGGTTCTTAGGGCTTCCTAGAAGCACTTTTGAATGTATGATTTTTGCTCTTTTTTATTTCCTCCAGATTCTTCATCAAATGTTGTTGGAGTAGCTCACAAAGGTCATAATCAACACCATTTTCAATCATGTTGTGTAATGTCAACAGGAGTAGAGAGTGTATAGCCATTATTTGGTAGGAAGATTTTGTGTCCAACAAGCATTGCAACATATTGGATAGCCATATTCCCAATTGTTTTCAAGGTGAGTTCCTTTCCTTCAAGAGTTGCATTGGTCTTTTCAATTAATTCCTTTACCTTGATAGAATTCCACTCTGGAACTGGTCTGGAGGACCATAAACCAATTACATCCCTTATTGTTTCCCTAGTTATTGAATATGTGTCATCAATCCAGATAGATTCATCGTGAATCCTACTCAATACCATTCTAATGTACCTCTTATTGCCTTCAAATAGTGGAAACTTCTACCACACATCCAATTTCTTTTCAATTAGGGTTTTCTATTTCAGTTTTATGGCATCATCATTTTCTTCCAATTCACTTGTTGATAAAACATATAATTCATTAGTGGAAATTTCTTCTATTTTCCATGCACAGATATCCTCAATAAGTGAAACTCCAAAGGGAGTACAAGAAAATGCACTTTCCAGGTCTTCCAACATAACTTTTCAAGAATGCCTCTTTAATTCAGGTTGTGGTCTCTATGAGACATTTACTACCTTTTACCCTTCCATTACATCTAAAGTAAAAATTCCATCGAAGAATTGAGTATGCAGAATACCTCCTGAATTTTCTCAGAAAAAATATTAGGGTTGTGATGCTCTACTTCTGAGAGATGCCTCAAATCCACCTTTTTTTCTTCAAATTACTTCTCCTTCACAACACCAGTGACTAGAATGTGAATGAAAACCTACATTTATAAAATAAGAAAGTTAAAGAAAATAAGTTTTTGTTTGATGCAAGATTGCTCTTGAACGTAGGGATTCTCTTGCATCAACTATCATTGGGTTGAAAGTCTAAATTAGGGGTTTGAACACCTTAGTAGTCTTAACCATTTTTCTACCTCAAAGGATTATGTGCTTCAACAAGAATCTCTATTTTGGAAACCTAATGATTTTCTCTACACTCCCTCTTCTTTGTTTATTCATTTATAAAGACATTAGTACAATTATTTTATACGTCATAATTTATGCAATGATAAATTTAAGAACCCCCCCCCCAAATATAT
>VDFB02274556.1:0-22943 GCA_007258455.2 Sequoia sempervirens
ATCATTAAATCCATCTTTTTACAAAGCCATGATCAAAACTTCATAAAGTGCAACATTCATCCTTTTCTAGATCTTTTGCTTATATTCCCACCAACAGGATTTTCATCCTTTCACTTAGGGAACAACACAAGCTACAAGATTAGAAAATTTTGTATAAGTCATAGAATTTTCATTCTATCTTGACCTTCATACATACCACATCAATTGCACTATTTAACTCTTTTGATCAAAAGCGAGTAAAATTTTGATACAAATCTATGCCTGTCTTCACAAGATCTCAAAAACAAATGGAAAAAGACGAGGGAGAAACTACAACTAGTAAAATGGGTGATCGAAATGAAAAAGAAGAGGAAACATTTAATCTTGATGAGATAACGGAAGAAAAGCTTCAAGAAGCAGAACAAGATCCTCAATTCCATACTCTTATGGAAAGAATCCTAGAACGTAACAAAGAAAAATACTTCCTTTCATTAGCTAATCAAGGAGCTAAGTTGCCTCACACCTTTGACATAGAGGGGATTAAACAAAATCCTGAAAATCCTCCTAATGACTTTAGTGCTCTTAACCAACAGATAAAAGAATTACAAGGGTAAATAAAGGAAATGCAAGGAGGTACAACAAAGAAATATGTTTTGGAAGACATATCTCCTTATCCATTTGATAGGAGTCTTCAAATGATTCCATTTCCAAAACATTGCGAAATTCCTAAGTATGATAGGTATAATGGAAAAACTGATCCCATAGACCATGTTAGGGATTTCTGAAACATGATTCTTGAATTCGCCTATGATGATACTTACTTGATGCGATTATTTCCACGAAGTCTAGGCGTACAATCCATGGAGTGGCTTTCAAAAATTACTCCACCTATTAAAACTTTTGAGGAGTTGATAAATCAATTTATCTCACAATACTCCTACAATATTCAACATCAAATAACAATGCTTGATCTTTGTAAAGTGAAACAAAAAGTAGGAGAACCCTTTACTACATTTTTACAAAGATGGAGAAGGTTATTTGCACGATATTCTCGTCCTATTCCTGAAAAGGAAAAGATGGATATTTTTATCAATAGCCTTGATCCAGAATTAAGCTATAGGCTTAACCTTCATTGTCCTCATAACTTTGAAAAACTGATTGAAAATGCAATCACTATTGAAGGGGCCTTGGTTAAAAGGGGAGTGACAAAACTTGATAATCCAAGTACATCAAATCAAAACAACGATAAAACAAGGTTTTGGAATAGAAACAAAAATGTTGTTAATGATGGTATATTGGATGCAAATAATTTACGAACAAGGCCATCCGTTTTCAATCTATCAAGTGTTCCAAGAAACAATTCACAAGGAAATACAATACAACAAGGAAACAACAATCAACAAGGACAAATTTCCAAGCAAGAGAACATGACTAATCAAAATACCAATCAAAATCATGGTAATTTCAATAATAATCTTGGCAATGCCCAAATATCAAATCCGTCTAGACCTTCATTCTTTTCAAATCGACGAATTTTTACTGCTTTGGGTCAATCTCTTGAATCTGCTCTCAAGGAACTTCTTGATAATAAGGTTATCACTTTACCACCACAAAGAGATTATGAGCCACGAGTTAAACCACCATCATGGAATGACTCGTATTATTGCAATTATCATCGATGTAAAGGCCATAGGACAAACAATTGTCAAGCTTTGAAAAATCTAGTACAAGATTTAATTGACAATGGTACTATTACAATTGAGGGACATCATACCAATGATGATCATCAAGCATTCAAAGATCCTTTGCCAAATTACCAAAAGGGGGAAACATCGGATACCAAAGCCAAAAGCATACATAATGTTGAAGACAATATAATCCGCCATATTTACACAGATGATAATCGGATTAATGTTATCAAAATTAAAGGAAAACAAGAATATCAACAGGTTAATGTAACAACAAGAGGTCAAGCAAAGGTTGTTTTAAAAGGAAGTTCGTCTAAAACAACTATTTCTTCTCCAACTCAATATAATCTGGTTGATCAATTGAGAAAAACATCAGCTCAAATTTCTATTCTTGAACTTCTTAAAATATCCCCTATACACAAAAATATTTTAGAAGAAGCGCTTGTGAACACAACTGTTGATACTGATCTAGATGCAAACAGATTTCAAGCCATGGTGGACATTTGTCTTCCCCCACTTGTCTTTCATTTTCCGATAAAGATGATGCTTCTATGACACATCCACATAATTCCTCGCTCTATCTTGAAGTCATGATCCATAAACATCGAATTAGACGTGTCTTAATAGATGGAGGAGCCGGTTTGAATATTTGTACCTTAAAATTGATAAATGCCTTAGGAATTTCAGAAAATGAAATTGATTCACGAAGGAAGATAACCATTAAGGCATATGATGATGAAGAAAGAGCTTCTAAGGGATTAATATTGCTACCTATCAGAGTGGGACCTGTTGTGAAGAATACTTTTTGTCAGGTTCTAGATCGAGATTTGTCTTATAACATACTTTTGGGTCGTCCGTGGATTCATGATATGCAGGCCGTACCATCAACATATCATCAATGTATCAAGTTTCCATATGATGGACAAGAAATAACCATACAAGCTGATTACAATAGTACCCAAACTTGTTCCAATCTTAGGGTGAGTCAAGATGTCTTTGTGCCACACAATAGAGAAGCTCTTGTTGTTTCTTCTTCTAATCTACAAGTCCAATTGCAAGAATTGACAAACAATCTTGATACTAAACTGAAGTTTAAAGACAAAGGGGTAGGTGAATATTCACTATCTCTTTCTACTTTACCTCCTTCTCCAAGATCACATGGATTACCAACTTTATCGAATCAAAAGATTGTGACTCCTTCTACATCTCAAACTTCCGTGCCAATCACAAAGTTTGATGGAAAATTCATTAGAGCTAATACCACTGAAGAAGAAGCTGAAGATAGGGACATCCTAAATTGGCTATACAAAGATGAAGATGAATCTCTTTTACACATTAAGTTACCTAAAGAACAATATGGTAAAGGGTACGCTATCATGCAAAAGATGGGTTATGAAGGCAATGGTCCTATAGGGAAACGAAGAGAAGGAATTGTGGAACCAATTCAGCCTATTTCAAAGCATTCAAGTGATAAAACAGGACTTGGATATGGTAAAGATAAAGAAGAACTTACTTCACAGCAGACATCATTAGTTCACAAAGGAGAATCCGTGTCAGATAAATCTCATGAATCAGTTTTCCAATTGCAAAATAGTTCAGATACTGATTCTAATGAATATGAATGGGACACCATTTATAATGATGAATTCTGGAAGGATAAACAAGTTGATACTATACATAAATATGCACCTGTTCTTATACAAGGAGAAGGTTCAAGGCCTCCACTCGATTATATTTTACAAAGCGATCATGACTCAAGTGAGGAAGAATCAGATTCTAACGAGATTGATAATCAACAGGAGAATACCATCACAGACCTTGTTTACCATGAGGATGACAACCACATCATGACTTTGACAATTCAAGACCTTACCCAACCTAATGATCCTATGCCTTTAGTTTATCCAGAACTTATAGATTGGGACATTGATGCACCTATCCATATTCCTACATTCAGTAATGATGAAGATGTTATAACTTTCCTTTGTTCCTCAAATGAAGAAAACAATTGTTTCATTCAAGAATCTTATACTCATGATTTTGACAAGGAGAGTGTCAAGTCTCTTAGCTGCAAAATAAATGAAATAAAAGATGGATCTATTGATGAAAACCGAAAAAAGGCAGTGATAGATCAAAACAAGAGAAAAATAAAGAGCGAATCTGACAGTGAAAACCTTTCTGAGGCACTGAAGGATGAGAAACTTGACACTCTTCCCAAGTATTATCATGAAAGATCTTCTATTTTGATTGAACCAACAGAATCAATCAACATAAGTACACCAGAGCAGCCAAAAGTTTTGCAAATTGCAGCATCATTAACAGTTGAAGAAGTCCAAAATTCATGCAATTCTTGAAGGATAATCAAATTAACTTTGCTTGGTCATATGCTGATATGCCAGGGTTAGATCCTAATCTGATAATGCATCATTTATCTATCAAACCTGGGATAAAACCTGTAAAGCAAAAGCTCAGAAAAGATGCATCCACATGTTGCATTATTGGTCAAGGAAGAATTAAAGAAGCTTTTAGATGTTGGATTCATTCGAACTATTGACTATGCAGAATGGATTTCAAACATTGTACCTGTTTCAAAGCCAGATGGAAGGATCAGAGTTTGTACAGATTTCAGGGATTTAAATAAAGCATGCCCTAAAGATGATTTTCCTTTACCTAACATAGATTTGATTGTTGACTTAACTGCTGGACATGCAATGTATTCATTAATGGATGGATTCTCAGGATACAACCAGATAAAAATTGCACCAGAAGATCAAGATAAAACAGCGTTTACATGTCCTTGGGGTACTTATTGCTGGAATGTCATGCCATTCGGGTTAAAGAATGCTGGAGCTACTTATCAAAGAGCAATGACAACTATTTTTCATGATATGATGCATACATTCATGGAAGATTATGTTGACGATTTACTTGCTAAATCTCATACACGAGATGAACACCTAGAAATATTGTCAAAAATCTTTGTCAGAATGGAAAAATTCAATGTTCGACTGAATCCAAAGAAATGTGTCTTCGGTGTTACATCTGGAAAACTCCTAGGGTACATTGTTTCAGAAAAGGGTATAGAAGTTGATCCAGAAAAGGTACAAGCTATAATGGACATGCCTCCACCACGAAATATCAGTCAATTAAGATCCTTGCAAGGAAGATTACAGTCCATCAGAAGGTTTATAGCTCAACTGGCAGACAAAAGCTTGCCATTCACACATTTATTGCATAAAAATGTTCCATTTAAATGGGATGACAAATGTGAAGCAGCATTCAATCAGATTAAGCAATATCTTACACATCCACCAGTTCTAATTCCGCCTATTCTAGGAGAGCCGCTTATACTCTATATTTCAGCAACAGAAGTATCTTTGGGTGCATTGCTAGCACAAGAAGACTCTACAGGTAAAGAAAGGGCTATATATTATATCAGCAGAACCTTAACAAGACATGAGTTAAACTACAGTTTCATTGAAAAAGCTTGTCTTGCAGTAGTGTTTGCTTCTCAAAAGTGGCGACATTATATGTTGACTCATACAGTTAAGCTGATAACAAAGATAGATCCATTGAAATATCTATTAAGCAGAGCCATTTTAACAGGAAGACTTGCAAAATGGGTAATGATCTTAAGTGAGTTTGATATTCACTATGTAGATCGAAAAGCGATTAAAGGATAGGTCATTGCAGATCAGTTAGCTGAAGCTCCTTTACAAGAAGACAATCCAATGCATATTGAGTTTCCTGATGCAGATGTCTTTACAGCAACAATTCAGAGACCATGGGCATTATACTTTGATGGATCTTATACACAATATGGCTCGGGGGCAGGGATTCTTTTTGTTACACCTGAAGGACATACCATCTCACGATCATATCGGTTGATGTTTCCTTGCACAAATAACATAGTAGAATATGAGGCATTACTCATAGGATTAAAGATAGCTTTGGAATGGCAGATTACAGAGCTGGAAGTTTATGGTGATTCACAACTTATCATTAATCAAATTAATGATGATTATCAAACCAAAGATGATAAGTTGCTACCATACAAAAACATGGTGGATGATTATAAGAAATATTTTGTGTTAATCAAATTTTCACAAATATCAAGAATTGACAATAAAGCTGCAGATGCAATGGCTACCATTGCTTCTTTATTACAAATATCGGAAGATCAAACCAAGTATGAATTCTTGGTGGAACAATTGTTTTCTCCTGCATATGATAATCCTGAAACCCAAGTTATATGTCATTTGACTGGTTCAGATTCACCCTTATATGGCAAAACATATACCTATTTGAAAGATAACATCTTGCCTTCAGATTTATCCCGAAACCAAAAATGGAATTTTATTCGTCAATCATCCCGTTATACTGCCAATATCCTTTATAGACGTGGTCTTGATGGTACACTCCTTAGATGTCTTGAACGTGACGAATCTGAAAAAGCCTTACAAGAGGTTCACGGTGGTATTTGTGGAACTCACTCAAGTGGTTTGACCTTAGCAAAGAAACTTGTCAGAATGGGATACTATTGGCCTACCATGGAGCAAGATTCTTTTACTTTTGTTAAGAAGTGTTCTAAATGCCAGATCCATGGGAATCTTATTCATGCACCTGCACAAGAATTGCAGCCTTTTATTTCAACATGGCCCTTTTCTCAGTGGGGATTAGATCTTGTTGGAAAAATACATCCTTCATCGTCAAATGGTCATAAGTTTATCATCACAGCTACTGAGTATTTTACAAAATGGATTGAAGCTGTTCCTCTAACAACAGTGACTGGTAAACAAATATCTTCATTTATCCTGAATTACATTATTTGTAGATATGGAATTCCTAATTCTATTGTTACTGATAATGGAAGACCTTTTAAGAATCAGGATGTTGATGAACTTTGTGAAAGATTTCATATCCAACACAGGTACTCCACACCTTATTATCCACAGGGTAATGGTCAAGCAGAAGCTTCTAACAAGACCATTTTGAAGATATTGAAGAAGACAGTAAATGATGCTGGACGTGATTGGCATGTTCAACTCAACCCAGCTTTGTGGGCATATAGAACTAGTATTCGCACACCAACAGGAGCTACACCATATGCTTTAGTCTATGGAGCAGAAGCAATCTTACCATTGGAAGTTGAAATACCTTCGCTTAGGGTTTCACTTAAGGGATTGATAAGTGATGAAGACTACCGAGTTTCTCGCCTTCAAGAACTCGAACTGTTAGATGAAAGACGCCAACATGCAGCTGATCACTTGAAAGGTTATCAACAAGTCATGTCTCGTAGTTATAACCACAGAGTTAAACCACGGGATTTCAAGTGGGTGACTTAGTTTTGAGGGAAAATCCACGTAATCAGCAAGATAGAGAAAAGAAAGGCAAATTTGAACCTAATTGGCTTGGTCCATTTGTTATTATAGCAGCATATGGTTCTGGAGCATATCAGTTATCCACATCAGAGGGGGACCTGTTTGAAGAGCCAACCAATAGTATTCACCTTAAGAAGTTTTATGTCTAAAAGTCCTGAAAAAATCATAAAAATCATAAAAAGTCCTGAAAAAATCAAAAAAAAAAAATCAGAAAAATCTTGAAAAAGTGCAATAAAAACAAGTGGTGAAAACTTGGCAAACAAGCGCTACTTGTGATTACAATGGGCTCCTCCATTTATTAGTTTATGTCTTATTTTCACTTTAGGCATCATTCATCCACGTCTATCATCTGTATATATCTTTCATTATCCATACCATGTAGTGGGAATCTTTAGGTTTCATCATGGCTTGATGAAATTTGTACATATCTTTTATCTTTAGGTTGTGTTTACATTGGGGGAAAAACGCAGAAACATACAAAAGAGGGGCAACGAGCTTTCAAAATATCACAAGCAGACAAATAACAGCTTGATAAAACAAAACGAACATTGTCAAATCAACTCAATCACAAACATGTTTATGCCAATAACATGATCCAAACAACTATCGAAGTGAGAATATCAATGATGATAACCAAATTGGATGATCTTAATCTGAATAAATGTTTGAAATGCCTTAAGCCGGATTTGAATGGTTGTTTGATTTTTTTTATCATATCTCCGGAGTAATTCGATGATGTACTGAACTAGAAAAGCAAGGAAGGAGTATGATTTTTCTTTGTCTTCTGTTTGTGAGGAAACTCATTAGTACTATGCAAATTGGTCGCGAGACATGCTCTACTATGGATCATGGATGACATTTCAGAATTTGCACGGGAAAAGGGTTAACTCTTGTCTGTTTATGCAAGCAATACTCAGGTCATCTCGGTTCAATTATACCTAGATGCTTGTATTAACTTGCTATATTAAAAATCATGAAAGCAATACTCAGGTCATCACTGGTGCTCACATACCCTTTGATGCTTGTATTAACTTTCAACATTTCAAAGCTCTATGATGATACAAAAAGCATACATAAGCTCTCCAAATGGCAATATTGTATGAATGTCCTGCATGGTTAGTATAGATTGCATTCATGTTAGAATTTGCATCTTGCATTCATAGATTCCTAAAAGCTGGCAAAAAAAAAAATCAAAGATTTATATCTCTTCAAATATGTTTGAGTATATTTTGACATTCACAAAACATCATACATTCATTCATTTATCATAAACATCATTTCATAAATTATTGCATTAGAAAAACATTTATCATAAACATCATACATTCATTCATCTCATAAAATCATGTATATAAATATCATAAATCATGAAGCCATCATATAGTACACATCATATATATATATCATGTAAAATCATCTCTGCATTTCATATATCTCAAAATGAATGTCAAAATGTACAAGGATGTCAAAATACAAATGATATAATATCATCAAAAATGTGATCATTTAACGGTGTATACAAAATGTCTCAACAGAATATCATAAAAGAGAATCATATACAATGCACTAGGCAGAGCTATCCTGTGATGGAGCTGGCCTAGGACCTGTACCACCTGCCCCTGATGGACCTGTATCACCTGCCCCTGATGGACCTGCTCCGCCTGACCCCGGTGGCCCTCTAGGAGGTAATGGCTGTGTCACACCCCTGCTGGTAGTACAAGAGCGACCATGAGTAGATCAGACTCCAGTGTAGTCGTCACCGGGACTGCATCAGCGATATTCCAGAGAAAATCCCCGCTTCGAGAAATTCTCCCTTGAATCCCTCTCTCATCATATCACTCCTGGTGCAAGTACTGCCACTCTTCTCAGAAGCACCGCTAAGGCAATGGCTCGCTACCTGGCCGTTTTAGCCAGATCTCTTCTAGCGATCAAAGTCACCACCTCTGTGAATCAGTGAAATCGTTGCCTGTGGTTCTCGTGGATAATGTGAGAGTTTGCTAAAGCCTTTGCATTTCCGCAGAGAGGATATTCCACTGCTACTGCTGGATCTGCATCACGGAGATGGTCCGGCAGAGTGCTCATCCAGGAGTCCACCGCTTCGCACGCCTCTTCTCTCGCACCTCCCCGCCACCTCCTCTCCGCCGTCTCTCCTACTCACCCCTACCATCACCACCTTCCATCATCTCCATCTCGAAGCCATCATTCCCCACCTTACCCTCGCCTCACCGCCCTTCACCGCTATCACCGGTTTCCAGTTCTCTCACGACGCTTCACCACGACAGAGCAATAGCCTTTACCGATCAAACATAATGCGGAGGAGGGATGTCAGGAACATACCGCATATATACTTCAGGCGTCAGCTTCTCGCATCTCGTAATATCCGCTTCGTAGTCTCTATTGTATTCGTTCCTAACCGGAGGAACTTCGCGAACAAATACAGACAGGTGATTCAGGCCTCTACCGTAAGCTCGCTGCATAAATAGCTGAACCAACAGGCATACCCTGAGTCCGACCAAACTGTCGCAATACATGTCCAGCAAGAAATCTCTCCAAGATCCATGTGGTCCGTCCAATCAAAAATCTGGAAGTGCATACAAAAGGCATCTCCCTCGCATCCTCTGGCCATGGCTCACAATCCAAATATGGCCTCCAGCATACTGTGTCCAAACTATCTAAAAGTCTCTGCCAATACACTAGTTTGCCCAGTCTAGGCTGAGCAATAATATGTGCATATCTCCATCTGTATGCTCGACCAGTTGGTCGCTCTCCTCGAGTCAATGGACGTAACACTGCAAAATGCTCCCATGCCCATATCTGTAGTAATGAGCATCCAACCGCAAAACTCCGGCCTCTACCATATATGATGTGATGTAGCTCGTCATATAGGTGGGCTAGCATACAGGTACCCCATGCATATCGCGTGCCCTGCATCACCATGCTCTCTAAGACACGACCCCATCCGATCGTGAACCCCTTCGACCTATGGTCGGGGCACAACACACCTCCAATGAATCCTGCAAGCACAGCTGGTAAAGGTGGATAGCTATCTGTAATCTCACCCCATGGGATGAAGTATCCGGCTATCTGAGTATCTCTAAATATCTGTCTCAAAGCAAGAGTACCTCCAGCCTCTCGTCTGTCAAAAACAACAATCTCTCCCATCACTGGGATCCGTAGGATGCGATATACGTCCTCGGGAGTCACTGTAATCTCGCCGGTCGGTAAATGAAAGGTGTTGGTGTCGCTATGCCACCTCTCTGCAAGTGCTGTCAATAGAGCCCTATTGAGGCAAACCTCGGGCATATCAAGTAATGAAGTCAAACCACAAGCATCGATCACATCTCTATCAGACTGTAATAAATGAGGAATCAATGACCATGTGCTCGGGAAAGTCTCTTGTACCTACAAGACACCTAGTCTCTCCTGTTCACATACATCATCAAAACAACATCAATATCAAATCATCTTAACGTATCAATGAATCAATCAAATTATTTGTTTTTCATCATCATGGAACGCAAATAATCAACATCAAGTTTCTTTCTAACAACTTTAGGAGAAAACTTATCTATCCTATTTGTTTTTAACAACTTTAAAAACAAATTTATCAGCTACTATTTGTTCTCCAACAATTTGGGAAACAAATTTATCATGTGGAACAAAAAGCGCTACAGAATTAATTGTGGGCACTACAAAATTCCTTATCAGCGCTAAAGAAACTTTTGCGCTACAGAATCAATCAAGAGCGCTACAAAACTTATCATATGCGCTATAAAATATTTGGCGCTACAAGACATATCAAAAGCGCTGTAATAAGTTTCAAGTGCGCTAAGAAATCAATAGCGCTACAATACATATCATATGCGCTACGAAATAGTTCACGGGCGCTACGACATTGTATGCGCTATGGAAAATTTCAAATGCGCTACGATACGCCTTAAGGGCGCTACAATATTAAACGCGCTACGAAAATTATTGCATGCGCTACGATACACTTTAAGAGCGCTAAAACTCAATGTTTTTAAATTAAAACATTAAAAACGTGCGCAAAACAAAATTTTTGAAAGACAGGAATTTGCGAGACACATACCGGAGGTCCGTAGTGCGCTGGCCGCTGATGACGTCGGATACACTCGAAACGGTGCAGGTGAACTGGAAGTGCCATGATTATCCACTCAGAGCTCAATATTTGCAAATTTTACTAGGTTAAAATTGAAAATGACATGGAAAATGACATTTTTAACCTATATAATGGAAAAATTGGAGCATTTTATCATATTTTCACATACCAGGGGCAATTTCTTTATCAAATTTTCATTTCATATCTTATCGGGGCAATTTCTTCATATCATAAGTTTCGAACGACAAATCAATATCTTAAAAATCATCAAAATTCAAAAATTCAAATATCGATTCATCGTTCGCGGGGGCATACACATACATCTATTAAATGTTTCAAATCAATATTTGGGGCAAAATTTCAAAATTCTTTGAAGTAATGCATAAAACACATCACTTCAAAGAGGGGAAAAATGTATACACTTAAAAATGGTCATATCACATTGTCTGGTAATTAATTAAATATTTTTAATATTTAATTAAAATCTTTTGATTCTATCTACGTATAAATAAATTTAAATAATTTATTTATATTGTTCATGATTTCATTTCTTAATTAATTAAATAAATGTTACAATTTATTTATATTAATTATCATATAATCTTAGTTTGAATATTTTATTCAAATAAAGATTAAAATATTATAATTCTTCTAAATATCATTTGTGATTAAATATTCTAAAATATTTGATTATTTCCTCTAATCCAATATTCATTTTTAAATCATTTCAAAATTCCTCCAATTCAATTAAAAAAAATCTATTCATAATTAAATATTTCCAAAAATATTTAATTAAATCTTTTAATATTTCAAAAAATCTTCTAAAATATATCACAATAACAATTAAATATTCTCCAAAAATATTAATTAATTCTTCTATAGTTTTCAAAAAATCAAATATCAAAGTATAAATGAAATTCAAATAAATTTAAATATTTATTTAATTTGGGATTTATCTTTACCTCCCCGAAACAAACTCACAAAATGTAAAATTAAATTTCTCGCTCCTCTCGTGGTGTGTTTAGAAACTCCTCGTGGGTTGAAGACAGCTTCCCATTCTTTTCTCCAACCTCTCAACCTCCCCCCATTTCTTTTCTCCTCCAACCCTCTCAATCTCTCTCACCATCCAAACTTCTACCGACAATTCATAGCTATAGATTCTTACAAAGAAGGATGAAGACTGCAAAAATCTATAAATACAACTGCCGGGAGCTCCAAAAGATATAGAATTTTAAGCAAGTAAATTATAGGAAAATTGCAAGTAGCATTAGCATTCATAGAGCATTTTCATAGCAATAGCATAGAATCATAGCATAATAGCAGTAGAATCATGATACATCTCACTCACAGCCCCTGTGCATAATCACAGCCCCTGTCCATATCCGTATCAATAATTTCACTTTCATCAACATATAGAATAGTTTTCCTTTGCATACTCGTTCTGCAGCAGCCATTTGGAGAAGCTTACACAATCTGAGAGCCAAAAGCTTCAAAAGAATCTCTGTGGATAGAGAAAAATGGGACGGCACTGAAGAAGGATTTTGTTTTAATTTAGTTCAATTTCTTTAGTTTAAGGTTTCATTTAGTGTTTTATGTTTTGTTTTACATTTCAATTAAGCATTATACACACTTGGTGTAAGGAATTTTTCAAAACCTTTCAAAGTGGTGTTTTTGGTAAGGTCCTTCTTGCAAATAATAAATCTCTTGATATTGTTGGCATAGGAGATGTTTTGTTGAAACTAACAAATGGAAAAAGTTGGTTGTTAAGGGATGTCAGGTATGTCCCTCAACTGAAACATAATTCAATTTTAGTTGGGCAATTGAGTTCTCAAGAATGTGGAGTCACTTTTGAATTAAGTAGATGGAAGGTGACAAAAGGAGCCCGAGTGATTGCAGAAGGCAGCAAATTAAACACTTTATATGTGTTGGAGAGTCACAATGAGGTGGGAGCTACGAAGGCAATGGTGGATAGTGACACGAAGCCCTGGTTCAAGAGGCTTAGTCACATGGGCAAGGAAGGTCTTGAGAATTCGCACAAAAAGAACCAATCTTTGAAGCTGAAATCAATGAAAGGTAAGAAGAGGGTCACGTTTGATCTTCCAAAGGAGCAAGAAGAAGTGAGGAATTCCATGAAACGTAGGGTGAGAAATTATGATCACAATTCCACAAGTAAGAAGTTAAAAGCACAAGTAGTGCCTCGTGAAGAAATAGCTTTTACTGCTGTTGAATGTGGAATTTCGTTGATGGAAGTAGATGAAACTCCCTTGGTTGCACAATTTGTTGCAGAAGCCATTCCAATGGATGAAAATATGCCATTTATTGAAGCAGAATTGCATGCAGGAGAAGCCAAAGAGGCTCAAAGTGCAGCGGTGGCAGATTTGGAGGACTCTGAGAAGAAAGCTCTGCAGGCTGGCGAGAAAGGTCCATACGATGAAGTTGACATAGAACTCGAAGAAGATGGAGAGGTAGACGTGTTTGAAGAATTTGAAGAAAAATTAATGAGCGCTCCAAGTGGTGATGTGATTCCTAACCACATGCTTGCACACAAGGCAGAGGAAGATGGTGCGGACATGGAACCTGTTGTAATGTTTTCTCCCCATGTGTTTTGGGGTGCAGAACTTGATACGTTTGGGCATCTTTGTCATGATATTAGAAGGTTGAAGATCTCCAGGAATATTGTTGATGCTAGTGGTAAAACTCTGCCCGTTGAGGAAATTTGGGAAAAAGGGATCAATCCCAGAAGTGCGAACGATATATTTGCAGAGTTTTTGGGTGGAAGTCCGTTTGGCATGGCGGGCAGGGGTTTTGGAGGGCCCAGAGGTTCGCGCTTCCCTGATAGCATATTTGGAGGATTTATGCCTGGCGAAAGCGTTATCGAGAGTAAAGTGTACTATTTTCCAAAGGGGGGCGCTGAGCACGTGGCTTCGGTGGTGGTTTTTCCACAAGGGCTCGGCGTGGTGCCGCTCGTGCTCTGCAACGTGGTTTCTATGAGTTACTTGGCGGACGGGGACACATATGAGGTTTATGTGCGCATTCGGCTTCAACCCACACAGGAGACGAGTAATGAGAATCAGGATAGTTCCATTGTAGCAAATGGGAGCGTAGTGGCGATGCATGTGGATGAAATCTGTCGCTTGATGCAAAAGCGTGAAGAATTGGTGTATACTCTGCAGGAGGCAGAGCATAGGATGGATCTGTCGAGAGTTGTCGATCATAATGTGCTTGTAGAACTGGAAGTTGAAGCGACAGATTCCTCTGAGAAAAGTAAGGACAGAGAAAATGAATCATGTGATCATTTTGATGCTAAGAAAAATGAACCACTGGCTATGGCGTTAGAAGAACAAGACGTACTAATCTCTGTTCAGCATAATGGATTGATTGAGATTCCTGTAGTCTTCGATGTAGGATCTGTTTTTAAAAAGGTATTTGCTCAAGCTAGAGGTGTCATCTTCATCCTCTCTCCTCCATCTCCAATGGCTGGACGAATGAATATTTTCTGTGCTGTGACAATTTTGGTTTGCCTGGGAAGCCATGCGAGTGAATACGACGAGAACTTTGTGCAGACAAGAGATGGGCATTTTATTGTAGGTGGACAGGCAATATACATTAGCAGACTCAATGCTTATTGGCTTATGTATGAAGCGGCTGATCCATCTGCGAGGCACAAGGTTTCAGAGGTTTTTCAACAGAAAATGGAGATACATGTTGGGAAGGGGAGTAGTTGGTATGGAGAAGTACAGTTGAAGGAGGAATCCGATGTTGATACCTTCGAGGGCATCACTGGGAATTTTTTTGATGCCTGTTTAAAGTCCTATTTCTTGGAATCTTATCGCTAAGTGAGAAAAGGTGATCTTTTCCTTGTAAGAGGTGAAATGCGTAGTGTGGAGTTTCAGTTAATTGAGACACACCCTCGGGAATATTGTGTTGTTTTTCTAGATACTAAAATTATGTCAAAGCTGGCTGGAGAAAGTGAAAGCAATCTCGGGAAGGCTTTTGAGGAGGCTGAGATGAATGCCTCGTCCTTTATATTTCCAGCTAAGGTCAGATGGTGCTCCTGCAATATTTTCTCTTTGAGCAATGTTTTCAATGAGCCTGCACATGGTTTTACGGATGATAGTTGGTCTCAGATGGACAGTGACCCTCTGACGTCGGCACACCATTCTACTCTGCATCATATTGAGGTTGCTGAACAAGACAGGGGAATTGTTAACTCTGATTTGACATGGAGAAGGTTAATCCGGAGTGTCTATGAACAAAGTTTGGCAAAACTCAAATCTTCAAGGGGCCTGGTTGTAGTGTGAGTTCTTATGGGAAATGCAGGGGATGTCATGCAATGCATGGCTGTACCGATTGGACTTCACGGGGGAGATTGTTGGGATGTGAAACCCAACGGTCATTTGAATCTTCATCTCCTCCCAACTCTTGAGTTCATAGCTGAATATGAGTGTATAAGTATAGCTCATGTATTGTGTTGTATCATTGGCTAATATAAGATTATTCCCTGCTTTCTTGGTGGACGTAGCCATTTATGGTGAACCACGTTAAAACTCGTGTTATGCTATTATGCTGTTATGTTATGTTGTGTGACTTCTAATTCTTGTTTTTATCTGCTCCTTTAATGCTCCACATAAACTACCAATCCATAGGTTTTAGCAATTAGTGAGGGCTTTTACCTTTCTGACCCATTCCAATTATCAGTACGACACAACTACATCAGATTTAGGTGACAAATGGTCTGCCATTCAAATCTATAAAATGGTTTGACATTCAAATCTTAGCAATTAGTGAAGGCTTTTACCTTTCCGACCCATTCCAATTATCAGTATGACACAACTACATCAGATTTAGGTGACAAATGGTCTGCCATTCAAATCTATAAAATGGTTTGACATTCAAATCTATAAAATGGTTTTACATTCAAATCTATACTAAGTATAGCAAACATATCCATTCTTGTAATCCTAGGTTTCCTTTGTCACTCCATGCCACAATTATAATCTTTCATATTATCCAGAGATTTGTGACGTAATTGTGCCTGCCATTAACATACAAATCCAACTCATACTTACAATTAATAAAGACAAAATCTATATTAATAACAAAAATAAGATTATCCTCCTTTTTATAAGGATAGCACTAACCTACTAAAACATAGAGCTAGGAAATTGAGCATTCATAAAATGTTTCAAGTTTTAGTAAATATTTTTGTATTTTTAAATATTTAAAAATGAAAAGAAGGGTTAGAGAATGTATTAGTTATGATTTTTTTTTTTTTTCATAATATCAAAATTAAAAAATTAAAAATATCTTATAAAAATAATTAATAATGTCAACTATCAATATGAAAAGATAATGGTGTTACAATATAAATATGTTATCATATTGATGCAAATAAATGATCAGGTATTCCAATGAAAGGATGTGTGGTTACATGGCCAAAGATCTACTCTCACACATAATAGATACACAATTCACAAAATAAAATAAAAGTTATTATTCTCATAGACGTGAAGGCATGGTTACCTATAAAATGGACTAAGCCCTTTTATACAACAAGCTCCTCGATTCTTACATACAAAGGTCCACATGTAAGTAGCCTTTCAATAGTATTTCCTCCTCTCTCTATGTATTCTGCTACCTACCTACTGTTGAGTAGGAAAAGTGATCCTAGATCCAATTAAGTTAACTAGGATTATCTCTTTTTCACTTAACATTAAAAACATAAATCAACTAGGGTTTTATGATTATCTTGTTGCCACAAGGGAGAGACAAACTTGCAGGGTTTATGTTGTTTTGGAATTGTGTGGATGATAAATTTGACGTATGATTTGACAATCTTATTTGACATACAATCTTAAATCTGAAAATATAATTTATCGGACAGACGAAAATGGAAAGTTACAAAACAACTTTGGATCTAAGATTGAGACACATAGAGGAACTTGTGATGAAAATTTGAGCTTGAATTGGCTAGTATAAGGCATGATGTGCCCTAAAATGAACTCCTTTTTCAGATCTAAAATTTTTTAAAAGTGCATTAAGGTCCACACTATGTTTTTTGATACTATCACTTGTTGAAACCTCCAAATCTGACCTGCGCATATGAAATTGGGGGAAATTCTTGTGTTGTATAGGGGCTTGTCTAAGTCAAACCCTATTTTGGTATTTCTACCTCCACATACAACAATTGATGATGATCAAGAGGGCATGCCCTAGGCTGGACAAAGGCTAAAACAACAATAATTGACTGAAATGATACATGATAAATGACAATGTTACCTTGATTTGAAACTTTTGATGAAGTGATGTCACACAAGTTGCCACAAAAGTTCATTAATGGATGCCTTGAATGCTTGATTGACCTACAAAAGGTTAGCTCACCTACACAATAGATTGTTGAAGGTAGCATGTAGAGGATAACTCAATACATCTTCATAATTTGGCATGACCAATCATAATAGCTCCTTCCATATAAATTGGATCATTCTTCTTGATATCTTGCAAGCTTGAGTTTTATTGATGAGTGTTCTAATAATGCTGCTAATTTTTCTCTTGATTGATTTTAGGATCTTTAAATTTCTTTCCAAAATTACTAACTGTGCTTCTAGGTCTCATTAGTGTTTCAAATGATGAAAATGACTAGTATTTATATGCAATTATTCTAATTTCTCGAAAATCAAATACCAATGACTAAGTAAATGAAATTGGAAATTCAAACAATAAAATGCCAACGCTAGCATATTCAAATTGGAGCCAAAAAGATGTGGTCTGCACCCTAGACTAGACCCCTTCTTTTTGAGGCCCAAAGTGTCAGGGGTAAATATTAAATGCTTATTTTTGTTTACAGGTTCGTTTGAATTTTTGAGAATATTTGAAAATGGGTAATTTCAAACACATAATTAGGTCCAAGCACGCAAGGGGAGCTAAACCTGGTGTGAAATTATCAAGGGTGACAATTTTTTACATTACATTTATCACCCACTTTAGTGAGAGTATGAACTTACACTTAGACTCACACTAAAGTAGGAATAGGTCAAGAGATTTTCAATTATCCAAATATTGAAGAGATAGGATGGCATTGAATATAAGGGATATGCTAGCCCCCAGAATTCAAGATCTTATGACAAGAAAACATGAGGACAAACAAACACCCATGTATTAGATGCAATGCAACATGAAAAACACGAAGCATACACAACGAAGTCATAAAATGAAACATAACATAATGCAAATGAGGTGAAAACATAATGTAGACACGATGCAGACGTGATGCAAATATATAGAAGACACAAATAAAACACAAAAACAAGGTTAGTACTAAAAGGATTCGTCGAGAAGGTAAAGAGACCTCAGTCTTAAATTTGTCTCAAATACCAAACTTCATCCATCAAATGTGTTATTTAAACAAAATGATACTCTCATAAAGATGTAAAATCACTCATGAAACACATGGCTCCATTAGCAAGCAAGGTGTGTTATGCTAGGTGACAGGGCGATGGCGTTTTTTTGGCTCTGTGTGTCGAGCTAGCGCAAGCGTTCCCTAGCTCGCCTCTCTGTTTGATGTTGGCTGCGCGTTGGTGGGGGTGTCTGCAGTCACTGTCGGCTCGCTGGGGGCTGTTTCTTCCTTGCTGCGAACCCTTGTTTCCTTCTACTGTCTCTCGTGCGTGGCTATCATTCCGGAGCTTCCTGTGCTGCGGCCAGTGAAGGATTTTTCCCAGCTCGTGTTGGGTGTCTTTGGTAGGCGTTGGTCTGTGTTTTGGCTGTTTGATGCTTGCGTTTGGGGTCAGTCAAGGTGTTGTGTGTAGTGCGGTGGGGATTGAGGGTTTGGTGTTGAAGGCCGAGGTTGTGGGTGTTGTGCGTGGGTGTGATTTGGGCCCTCTTTCTTTGGTGTGTGATGGGGTGTGGTTTCGTTTCCCGGGGGGAGGTTTTTTGTTTTTGTGGTCTTGGAGGACGTGCATGTCCTTGCATGTTTGTTTTGGGGCCTGTTCTTCATCAATGGCACTTGGGGAATCGTCTGGGGCCAGTCCCAAGATGGATTTTCGTTCTGCACTCGGTTTGAAACCCTCTTGGCAGGATCCAAAGATGTTTGATAATAACCTTTTCTCGACGGAACCGGAGAAGCTTGAGACGGGCTCATCGGGAGGACTCCGGATTGTGAAGATTAATGGGTGCCTAGAAAGGTGTAAAGAGAGGCTGAATGTTGTCATTCCGAAGGAGATGTTGGCGGAAGATATTGATTATTACTCAAGGCATTCTTTGTTCTGCAAGTTCTTGGGATTGAAAATTTCACTGCAATTTTTGGATGCCTGGGCACAAAGGACATGGATGCCAGAGGGGGAGATGGAGATCAGACTCTTGGCGAATAGCTATTTCATGGTTACTTTTGATTGCATGGCTGATCGGAACAGGGTTTTTGAGGGGGGGCCCTACTTTTACAACCAAGTGGGGTTGTTCATTAAGCCATGGCATGCGGGATTCAACCCGGCAGAGGAGCTCCCGAGTCGGGTTCCGGTTTGGGTTCGTCTTCCGAGGCTCCCGGTGGAATGTTGGCGCGAGGATGTTCTGTTCTTACTAGCCTCCAGGTTGGGGAAACCTATTGGCTCGTCGCAGCAGACGCAATTCAGGAAGGTAATGACTTATGCCCATTTTTGTGTGGAAATTGATTTAAATAAACCATTACCAGACTCTCTAGAGGTCTGTGCTGGAGAGTATTCATGGGTGCAGCAGCTTGACTATGAAACTTTACCTTTTCGCTGTCGTCTTTGCCATGAGTATGGCCATCTCCAGCGCAGATGTCCAAAGACCAAGCCTCTGGAGGCTCAATCATCTCAACCTCCTCGTCAACCACCTAGGGGGAACAAGGACAAGGACCCTATTCCAGGTGGTGGAGCTGGGGATGATGGTTTCATTCCAGTCAGAGCTCGAAATAGAAATAAGGGACAGAAAATGAATCCAAGGGAAAGGCAAGTTGATGAGTCTTTTAACAAGTTTGAGATATTGGATGAACTTAGTCAGCAAGAAGTGAATCCAGGAATTCTAGATTTGGGTCAAGGGACTTTGGACATTGAACAGCATGGGCCACCTGTGGAGGCAGTACAGTTGGTCCAGCAGGAGATGTGTTTGGGTGGGTTGGGATCAGAGCAGGATGGGCAAGGTCTGGGGCAGGTCGGGCTCAATCCAGAGGTGGCTATTGTTTCACAGCCTGATGGGGTGAGAGACTTGGTTTCTGACCAACAGATTGTGACTCAGGAAGAGTCAAATTGCATTGTTGATTCGGGGAAGGGAAATGAGGCTCAGGTTCACCCCTTGCGGAAAGCGAGCTCGGAGGTGAGTAAGACCAATAAGTTGTCTCCTCATTTGGGTATTTTGCAAAAAGAGCTGAAGAAAGGGGGGGCGGAGAAAGGTTCCAAATTGGGGAGGAAGAAAGATGTGGAAAAGATTAAATTGATTGGGGAGACTTTGGTGGAGTCGGGGTCAGTTAAGACTTTGGATTCGCTTTTCTCAGGTCCTTTGAAATGATAGTCCTTTCATGGAATGTAAGGGGCTTGAACAGTGGCCCTAGACAAAAATTTGTTCGGGAGTTGGTTAGGTGTCACTCTCCTGATGTCCTTTTCTTGCAGGAGACTAAACTTTCTGTTGAGTATATGATGGATTTAGCACCCAAACTTTGGAGAAATGGGGAGTGCCAGTGCATTGGAGCTCTTGGGTCTTCTGGGGGGTGGCTTGCTTTTGGAACCCACGAAAGATCTGCCCCCATTGGTGGGTGTCCTCTAGGTCCTCCCTCTCCATGATGGCTTCTTGTTTTATGTCGAGAGAAAGTGTTCTCTTATCCAATGTGTATGCGCCTGTGGATTTGCAAGGCAAGCAAGGCCTGTGGTCTTTCATTCGATCTGTTCGTAGCATGGTCCCTTACCACCCCTGGATTATAGGGGGTGATTTTAATGCTATCACCGAGCTGGCAGAGAAGAGAGGTGGTATTGCTAGGTTGGAGGCCTCCGCGTTACTACTCCAGAACAACATTTCTTCTTTGAATCTGGTTGATGTCAAACCGAGCAATGGTCTTTTTACCTGGAATAATAGGCGGGTGGGTGTCAATTGCATTGTTGAATGCCTGGATCGGTTCATGGTCTCCTGCTTTTGGGTTGGTGGGTTGTGGTCTACTAGCTCAGAGATATTGGACTGGAGGGGTTCAGACCATTGGCCTATTAAGCTCTCTATTCTTTCTACTATCTTACCCAAGACTTCTTCCTTCAAATTCCAGTTGATGTGGCTGCGGGATCCTGACCTTCAGGGCTATGTGGCTCAATGGTGGCAAGATGGCAGACCCTCTTTTGGTACGGCTATGTATGTTTTTGCTAAGCTTCTTCAGTTTGTTAAGTATCAGCTTAAGCGTTGGAACCGTCAATGCTTCAGTAATATTTTCAGTGCTAAGTCAGCAGCTCAGGCGGATTTGGATGGTATCACTAGGTTGATTAGGGAAAATGGGGCTACGGAGAACCTTATGAAGGAGGAATCAAGGGCCTTGAAAGCACTGGAAGAGTGGGAGGTGCGAGAGGATATCTTTTGGAAGCAGAAGGCTCGAATTGATTGGCTCCAAGAGGGAGACAAAAATTCAGCTTTCTTCTTCAATTCTGTTAAGGCTAGGCATCATGGTAACTCTATTCCCGTCTTAGTCAATGATAGAGGGGAGACTCTTTCCTCATTCCGGGATATCTCGAGGGAAGCTGTCCGGTATTTTACTTCTTTGTTCAGTGAGGATGCACAGGTTAGTTTAATGGAGGAAGCTCAGGTCCTATCTTGTATTCCTTCTTTGGTGTCTCAGGATATGAAGGATCAACTCATGGGAGAAATCACCCTTGAGGAACTGGAAGAGATAGTGTTCCAGATGAAGAAGGGGAAGGCCCCAGGCCCGGATGGTTTCCTGATTGAATTCTTTCAAGAATTTTGGGAGATCATCAAGATGGATTTGTTGGCAGATGTCCAGGAATCTCAAAAGAACAAGCAAATGTTAAAGGCATTGAACTCCACTTTTCTTGCTCTTATTCCCAAGGAAGAAGGGGCAGATAGGTTAAGTCAGTTTCGTCCTATTTCATTGTGCAATGTGGTATATAAGATTATCTCCAAGCTAATTGCTAATAGGCTAAAAAAGTGGCTGCCAGTGCTCATTTCTGAGGAACAGAGTGGTTTTGTAGAAGGCAGGCAAATTCTAGATGGTATTGTCATAGCGGCAGAGTCCATTCATTCTATGGCTAATTCAAGAGATAAGGCGATGTTTATCAAGCTTGATATGGCCAAGGCTTATGATAGGGTCCGATGGGCTTTCCTTCAGAAGGTTTTGGGTGCTCTGGGCTTCAGTGAGGACTGGATTCAATGGGTCATGAGTTGTATCAAGTCAGTTTCTTTCTCCGTCTTAATTAATGGGGAGCACACTGAGCTTTTCGGTGCCTCCCGGGGGTTGCGGCAGGGTGACCCTCTCTCTCCTTACCTATTCCTCCTTTTGGTTGAAGTTTGGGGTGCCTCTTGCGGAGACATGTGGAGTTGGGCCTGGTCTAGGGGTGGTGTTGGGGGGTGATTTACCCCCGCAAACCCATTTGCAGTTTGTTGATGATACTGCTTTGATGGGGATGGCTACTATCCGGGAAGCCATGGGTTTCCGTAAGGTTCTGGATATCTATCTTAGAGCTTCAGGTCAACAAATTAATGAGGAAAAGTCTTCCATCTTCTTCTTCAATACGCCAAATTCTATTCAGAGGAGAATTGCTCAGATTCTTCGGT
>VDFB02274557.1:0-24326 GCA_007258455.2 Sequoia sempervirens
ATAACTCATAGGGAGTCTTTGTGCTATTTTCTTTTGCTTGATCTATGTTAAGTATGTAAGTAGTAGTATGAATTGATTCTCTCTAGTAGACTTCCAGTAGGTTAGATTCTTTCATCATAGTTCTTACAGCTTCTTGAATAGTCTTTTTTTTCCTTTCAACCACTCAATTTTGTTGAGGAGTTCTAGGGGAAAACAAGTGCCTCTTTATGCCATGATTCTCACAAAAAATCTTATTCATTGGAGGTGAACTCTCCATCTCTTATACCTCAAAACTTGATTTTCATATCCATCTCATTCTCAACAATAACTTTACATTCTTTGAACTTGTCTAGGGCTTCAAATTTTTCTTTAAGAAAAGTAACCCATGGCATTCTAGAATAATCATCAATCAAAAGCACTAAATATTTGTCACCTTGAAGACTTCTTATTTTTGTAGGACCACAAAGACTTTTATGCACCAATTATAGTGATCTGGTATAATATTGTTCTTTTTCTTTGAAAATTCTTCTTCTTTGCTTTCCAAATTAACAATCCTTGTAAATAGCATTTACAAGCTTTATAATCTTTGGAAGATCTCTCACTGCTTGAACTAGACTAATTCTTACTAGATTATCAAAATTAATGTGACACATCCTCCTATGTCATATAGCCAAATTTCCTTAATCTAAGTCGTGAAGCAATGACCATCAACACCCTTGAGTTGATAACATCTCCATCTATCCTTCTTCTAGCTACAATAATAGTCTTGAACCTTTTTTTGATCTTGCATCCATCATATTGAAACATAATATTGTATCCTTTGCTACACATTTTTCTAACACTCAAGAGGTTATGCCTTAAACCCTTAACATAGTAAACATCATTAGTATTGTGCTCGCCATCAAAATTGATTGAACCTATTCCACATATCTTATCACCTGAATCATCACCAAATCTAACAAGTCCTCCATCATACTTTTAAAGTTTAACAAACTTACTCTTGTCTTTGGTCATATGGTTAGAGAAATCACTATCAATGATCTAATAGTTCTTATATTGTCTAGCATGAAAATTAGATACCAAGGTACCTTCAGTCTTAACCTTTGTCTCCAAAGGGTTTTCCTTCACACATCTTTTAGAGTTATCAAAAATAGATTCATCATTTAAAGCTGTGAAAAAGAATTCATCATCATCATTTGCATAATTAGATTCATCATCAAAAATACTTGCATCTTCTCCAACATAATAGCTTTTCTTAATTATCTTACCTTTGTTCTTGTTTTTGTCATTCACAACTCTATTTGGATATGTTGAAGCATAGTGACCTATCTTTCCACAGCTTAAACATTTGAAAGGAAACTTACCTTTGTACTTGTTAGTGTCATTTTTCATCCTTCTCACAAAGTTTGCTTCCACATCATCAAGATAATCCTGATCTGATTCTTCAGTCTTGTCTAATTTTCTAGCCTTAAAATAAGTATAAAATTTTGCACCATTACTAGCATTGAATTCTCTCATTTCAAATGCAATTAGAGAAGCATACAATTGATCTGTAGTATAATTATCTATATTTTGAGATTCCTCAATAGCAGAAACTTTATGACTATAAGCTTTAGGAAGGGTTCTAAGAATTTTCTTTACCACTTTTGATTCTTTAAATTTTCCACCAAGACCTCTAATGGAGATGACCACTTCATCTACCCTCTGCATATAGCTTGTAATGTTTTCATCTTCAGACATCCATAGGTTCTCAAATGCGATCTTTAAATTATGCATCTAAGCTTGTTTCATCATATCATCTTCATAAATACTATCCAACTTTTCCCAAATTTCATTACCAGTTTTTAGATTCATAACTTTCATTAATTCAAAATTTGTAAGACTACTATTTCTTTCATAGGTTTTGAGTTCAACATCAGTTTTCAGACCATTTGTACACATAGTATATTCATTTTGAACTAATTTTTAGATATTATATCCCTAATAATCTAGAAAGCCTTCCATTCTTGGCTTCTAGAATGCATAGTTCATTCCATCAAATATAAGGATCTCCTTCTTGTGTGCCATCCCAAATCTACCGTAAGTGGTTAATATTTCTTCCAAGCAACCCTACTCTGATACCAATTGTTGAATGCACAAGACAACTGAGAGGGGGGTGAATCAATTGTACTTTAAATCTACAAAAACCCTCATACGCATTTGGATCCATATTCATTCATTAAACCCTTGATTTGTTATGATGAATTAGCATGAAAATAAAAAAAAATAGAAACTTAAAAAACTTAACATCATACATAGGAGAACATTAGATTTACATGGAAAACCCAAGAAAGGAAAAACCATTGTAAAGATTAACTCACAATATAAGTAATATCAACACCAAATATAATTGGGCTCACTATCCAAAAGAAGAAAGGATCACTACTAAAAGGCTCAAGTTTGGGTGTATGCAAGAAGTTGAGTTCACTTTTTGGCCAAAAAGCATAAGTGTTTTCCCTAAATTTCAGAATTTGTTACATTTGACCTTAAAATTTGAAGCACTTAGAGATGGAATCTTTAAAACAGACACTAATAAAAAAATATAGTACTTAGAGGACCTAGTTTCTAAATATGTAATTTATTTTAATACCCAGATGATACAAATTGATTTTCAATTGGCATTTCTAAAAACCATTGTTTAAAAGTCACTTTTTTTTACCATATCATGCATGTGTACGTCATCCATATTTTAAACTAAATAATTGTGTTTTTTATTAGTTCTTTTGGGAAAATATTTGTAACACACTAAAGAATGCTCGTAATTTTTTTTTAGTTTTTTATCAGTCATATTTGTTGTTTTGAAAAATCGTGTACATCACACATAGGATGACCTAATTTTTTTTTTTGAAATTGAAAAGAATTGTCTAAAGTATGATTTCATACATTTCGTTCTTCAAAAAAATATTTTAATAAAAAGTTATTAAAATACTAAAATAACCCTAATATTTCAAGTTTATGGACTAGTCTCATTAAAAATTAATTAAAAAATAGAAAAAATAATCAAATTGTAATTTTTTTTACATATTTGGAATCTACACTATCTCATCTATAATGGGTTTTAATTTTGTCAAAAAATTCTACAAAATGTCTTTAGACATATGCCTAACGTCACTATTTTCTTGTGGCATTGACAAGACCTTCAAGTTATAGGTCAAACTAGGTTCAAAGCTTAGGTTCGTGTCCCCAAGCCTTTTCCTGAACTGAAAAACAAAGCACAAATCCAATTAAAAATTCATATTTAAAAAATAGGATCCCGTTTTGTAGAAAACAGGACCCTGTTTTAAAATGGGATCCCTTTCTAAAACAAGATCTTGTTTCGTAAAAAAAATTCTTTCAATGCTTTTATGAAATGGGATCCCATTTTGGAAAGTTTCCAAAAAAGGAAATTTTTCAAAACAAGATTCCATTTTGAAAAGTTTTCAAAATGGGATCATGAGTATTAAAAACCAAGATCCCAATTTCTAAAAACTGAGATCCTATTTTAGTTTTTGGCTTGAGACCCCAAAGCAAAATGGGATCCTAATTCATTTTTCCCAATTTCAAGGTTTTTTCTAAGTCTGAATCTTCCACCTTAAGTGGACTCAACTTTGTGCTTTCACTCCACTACCAGAATAGAAAAGAAGATATATAATAAGTGTTACACAGAGAAAATCATCTGAATGCAATAGAGAATCCTCCTCAATGACATCAACACCTTTGTACTCTGATTGAAGAATTATAGCCACCTTTTGCTCACTACATCCAGTAAACTAAGACATGAAAACTCACACTGCACTTCTTAATTTCACACTCTACAACTCTATACTTAGCATCATTCTCATCTCTCACATATACCTTACCATCCCTCAACAACTCAACTCATACTTATACCACCTTCAACCATGAAACTTTTTCCATGATTGGTTATGCCCCTCAAACATGTAAATTCAAATTAGGTTAGTACCAAATCATTCCCGTGGTGGAAAGGAATGAAGGTGGACCAAAAATTTCCTTAGCTAGGACCTAAATCCATCCTCACACACCATGCCAGACTTCCATAAACAACTAAGTATCTTCGCAAGTAGTGTAAATACCAAGGTTAGTCATTACTCGTACAAACACCATTAAAATTTTAAGCCCATGCTTCCTCAAATCCAAGGAAAACTTACAAACCACACACCATGCTTGAACATGATCTAGAATATTCCTCAACTACCTTGAAATATAACAAAATCCTTCGTAACAACTTCCACTTGAAGAATGTACACACCCAGTACACTCAGTCAACTTTGCCATACTCTGTTACTTGAAAAATTGACTTCTGAAGCACCAAACCATGAACCAACTTGCCTAAATAAAGATATCAACACCATCAACACTTCTTAGATTCATAAGATGGAAACATAATTGCAGAGAAACACGTAACATAAAAATTTCTCCACACCTTTGCAATGCACACCACACTAGTGAACAAAGCTTCTTAGATGTATAGCAATCCAACATGCCAATTCTGAATATAACACCTCAGCACCTCTTGAATCAACATATCTAAATCACATAGGCAAATCTTCAATCTAGGAGAAATGCAAAGCAAACCTAAATTACAACTCTGTCGCCCAAAACACCATTACAACACACTATTTCCTCTTTTTATCAAATTTTCTCAAAAGCACTTGGAAACCAAGCACTAGGGACATATTCTCATCAACTTCAACACTTCCACAACATAATTGAATTGACTACAACATAGTAACTCAACCACATATCCATAGACATAAGCTTATCAAAGCATCACTAGAGGTTGGCACTAGTAGCTTTACAAATGACAACATAATGCAACTAATCAAAGCATGGATGGCATCATTTGCACTTTCATCCAACAATAGACATCAATGACAACACCAACTACTCATACTTGCAATAGTAATGCCTCTATTTTGAAAATAATCAATAATTTATCCTAACAAGCAACCCGCTAGATGTCAATGAATTTATGTAATATATTCTTTTTCAAAATCTTCTTCTTTTCAAACTTCTCAACATGTATATCATGCTAAAGGAGGTAACTAGATGCAACAGTACACTTCCATAAGGAAGAACCCAACCAAATGGTCTAATTTTTCCTATTAAACTAGATTATATAGAACCCTTTAACTTCTCTATAAGTTAGCTAATAACCTCTTGATTGATATGATTGAGAGGAGTAAATAAATTAATCAACTTTCTACATTAAGTACCATATTCCTAGTAATTAGCCACCTACTATCCAAATAGAGAAGAAAGACCATTATTGATAGCTAAACAAGGGATTACCAAATTAAGGGGAGTGTTTCACAGCCAAGAATCATATTGAAATCTAGCCTTCAACCCATTTCCTACATTCCAAATTTATCCCTTTCTTATGAGTTATCTATAATTTTTTATTTTAATTCATATAAGTAAAGCCATTATATAAGTTATCCAAATTTGGAAAATCAATAACAAGTAACCCATTGAAGTATTTAGCCTCCACTATATTAGTTCAATCATTATTCCCTTTTACAAGTCTCCAACTAATTTTGGTCAAAAGAGGTTTCTTGACATGCTTAACTCGTCTTAAATCCAACCCACCATAAGATTTAGTGAGGCAAAATCTTTTTCCAAACAACGAGATTTTTTTTAGCTTACTCTTAAATTACTTATATTTAGATAAATATATCTAATTTTCTAAAAAATAATATCATAAGAAAGCATCTTATTATTAAAGAAAACTAAAAGAATCACATTTAAACATTATAATTAATTTCCAAAATTATTTATTCTTAATTGATATTATTTAATTTAATTAAAAATTTGAATTAAATATATTAAAACACTACCTAATAACAAATTCAAATATTAAACATAAAAAATTTCCACATCCAACTATTGTGATGTCCCATGCGGAAAAAGTAATAAAGTGGTGGACTCCAAAATTGTAAAGTGAACGTAAACAATGAACCGAAAGAAAACATTTTTCTCCAAAATATCCAGAAAGATACCTTGTGTGATTGCATTTGGTGTTACTACCACGGACCATCTTCAAATCCACAAGTTTAAATGGTTTTTCAACATAATTGAATTTAAAAGTTAGGCCTGTATTTTTTGCACTGGGCTTCCACAAACCAAACAAATAATATAGATTAATTTGGGATTTGTGATTTTATTTGTATTAGTCATAACAGTTAGGAAAGACTAAAATTAGAACTAGCAATTGCGCCTTAGTGTGCAATGGGTACGCCGAAGAAGTGTGGAAAGTCAATTAGGATAAATTTTGATCTATTTTTGTAATATATAAAATTATTTTAATCATTCCATATAATAAGCTTATAAATCAATATATATATATATATCAAATTTAACCTTAAACAAATTATAAATCTAATATTTATCTTTTAACTAGTTTATTAAAATTAATAAAAGAAATTTAATGTAATAATGAGAAAAACATATATCTTGTCAATCTCATCCAAACATAAAGATAATATAAAATTACATATGAATCAACTCATAATTCAAAAAAATATCTTTCTCCTTTACGAATATTCACATAAGCTTCCCTAATCAAATCTAAATTTACTAGCAATCGCACCCTGTGGTGCAATAGGTACACTGAAGACATTAAAGTTGTATTGTGCTAAATGTATGAATAGATGGGAGTCCATTACCGTAAAATTTAAGGTAAAGCTCATTTGAAACAAGAGAATTTAAACAACTTTAGAAGGTACGAAATAAAATGCTTAATATTGGGAGAGCATTTGGTGAAAATTGTCATAAAACGCATAACAGATAAAATTGTATCTGAGCATAATTTGAGATTCCATGAGATAACAATATTTTGAGGCATTTTTTCAAATAGTTAATTTCTTGTCTATGCTTTGACTTTTTGCATACATGTCTACGAAGGCGGTTGCAGCTACATGTCAAAAAAAATTGCTTTCCTTAATGTTTTGTTGGATACAACTTTAGAAGTGACAAAAAAAATTATTAATATTGGGAGAGCATTTGTCCCATTCAAAATTTGAGGGGACTTCAAATAGAATTTGAACAAAAGGGAAAATTGATGTAAACTATCAAATTTCTTAGAGAATTGCATATCCACAAACAAGGATTTAGTAGCTTAAAGATCGACAAGCTCATTAGGAAACAACTATAACGTATGATGTAGTATATATCTTACTTTGGAACTCAATTTCAAAGGTAACTTTCCATCCGCAAGATCCACCTGGTATTTCACTTTATTTTGCTACTTTCCCCAACGCTATTGGTTTCCACTCCTCCAAACTCTCCAATTTGCCTGCTACCTTCTCTTTGTACGGAAGCACTGAGGACAACTTTCATATAGTATATAAAAGCATTGATCTTTTCATCTCTACTTGTCTATACGATTTTCCCATGTTTAGTATGGCTGACAATGATCAAATCCTTTTCTCGGCTTGTAATAGAAATATTTTTAAAATAATAATAAAAAAGAACACTCAGCTACCAAAATGCGGCTAACGTGGCATATTAAATGATAAAAAAAAGAGAGCAGAATTTATCCTAATTAACCTCCCACCTTTGAAACTTCAAGTCTAAATGGAGAGGGGCATCTAAATAATCATTGTTTTTTAATTATAAATTTGTCATAGGGTTGTATATTTTATCTTATTAATAATATCAAGTTTCCACAATCCATATTAAAGTTCAAAATTGTTTTTGGATCTGATTGTGTTAGATTTTGTCACATCAACATTTCGGATCACATTCTATGATCCTCTTGTTCTCCTCTTGCTCTCCACCATCCTGATGATGGATCAAGGAGTGTGATCCAAAACATTGATGCAAAATATTCTAACACAATCAAATCCAGAAACAATTTTGAACTATATATTTTTGTCTTTTTATTTATTTTAAAATTGAATATTTGTGAAAAGAATATAAATTGACAATTGTTTAAAATAGATAAGAAAAAAATCATAAGATAAATAGTTCTCTAAAAATTTGTTAAATGTTTTTAGCTACAAAATAGCTATAGAGGGATATAAGGGTAGATAGAGGGAGAGAGATGGAGAGATAATGAGATAGAGATATATAGAGATATGGAAGAAGAAATATGGAGAGATAGAGATGGAGAGGCAAAGAGACATAGAGCAAAGAGATAGATATAGAGATAGAGATGGTAAGATATAGTGATAGAGAGAGAGAGAGAAAGAGAGAGAGATTAATAGATAGAGATAGGGGGAAGGAGTATATGTCTCCCTATCTATCTCTATGTTTTTAATTATTTCAATCTCTCTTCTCTGTCCCTTATTTCTCTCTACTAACCATGTCATACCACATGTTTGGAGAATCCATTGGATAGTGTTTTGAAGTGAAGTCCATAGCAGAAAATATGCATCTCAAAATGAAGGGAAGCACTGGCATTAGAAAGAACTCCATTCAATGGATACATAGCATACTGTTGAGACCAGTATCAATGAGGAGAAACAATGCATTATCCTAAGAACAGTCCAAGAGATATTATCCTCCAAGTCCTTGGAACAAAGGGAAGCAAGGGGTGATTCCACACAGAAAGCGCATCAAAGTGTGAAGAAGCGAAAGATTGACAAGGTGAAAATAAACGGTAGCCCTCCACCACATGAGTAATTTAAGGCTGGTCTAAAACCAAAGGCAAAGCAAGCTAAGAGATGAAAGTGTGAGGTTCTCCAATGGGATCTAAAGGAACATAAGGAGTAGGTCACATAAAAGTCACACCAAAAACAAAAGTCATTCTCTTGAGATGAGTGAAGACTCAACATCTTGAGAGGAGCCATTTGCTAGGGATTCAGAGATATAATCATGCCTTTTCGCTAAGAGAGGGAGATATGGAAGTTTAACCCACATAGGTCACACATTTAAAGGCTCAATAAGGGGGTTGAAAGAAGTTGACCAAGGTTTGATGGAGAGAAAGTGTTATTCCCAATACCATAGCTTAGCATCAAGCACCAAATTTGTCCTTTGAAGAAGCAAAAGGAAAAAGAAGCAATGAAGAAAAACTTTGCACAAAGAAAGAGCTTGATCTTACCCTCAACAAGAGGTCTCCAAGAATCCAAGACCCCTTTCTTTGCGATGGGTCAAGCAAAGAAAGCCAAAGATTGTAGAATCTACACACCAAACCTCTACACTGTTAGAAGTCCTCCTTTCCACATCCTAGCCACAAATCACCACTGGAGAGGATTTGGCACAAGGGATAGGTCACATTTTCTCCCTCAAAAGGTGAGCAACGCCTGCAACATTTGCAAAGGAGTGCCAACAAGTTGCAACAAAAGCAATAGATGCACCATTGGGAATGGAAAAAAAAAAGGAACAATGGGCACCAAAGGAGGGGTGCATCCCTTGTTTGAAACCCCAACATCACTAGAAAGCATGAGAGGCAAATGCACCTTGAAGGAATTTGTGAGCGTGGCATCCAAATTAGAGGCACCCAAATCTTATGTCTTTTGGTAGAGGGACCAATTTATTCCTGTATCTAATTATTATTTAAAGAAAAAACAATAAACTATGATGACAAGAGAAAGAAGGAACATAGTGACCTTTTCCAGCATTCTCTCAACTTCTAGCAAAATGAGATCCTTCAGAGAGGGTATAGACATCCATAAAATCGTATCATAATAGAAAGGGGATTTTATGGAACCGTACACAAGGAACGTCTTTTTGGAGGTTGTAAAGGATTACCTCTATTTCTTAAACTTCTAGGTCAGCATGTTTATGATAGGCCTAGCCATTACTATGAAGTGCAACTATGCAAAGTCCATGAATCTCTTGATCCAAACAACAAATAAATAGCAAAGCTAATATGTGATGCACTAAACAGAGTGGGAAAAAAATTACACTAAGAATGATAAAAAGTAATCAAGAGAGGATACATAACAATGAAAGGATGAAAGAGTAGAAGCAGACCTAATTGTAAACAAAGTGCAGCAACGCCTCCAAAGTGTGGATTAGAATTTTGTTGATCTTTGTGATCTGTGTGGAGTAGAATTCTATTGATCTTTGTGATCTTTGTGATCTTTGTGTCTTCAATGTCGATAAGTATTGAACAAAAATTTTCATTCGACTGGAGATAGATAATATATTATGGACCGACACTTGGGTGGAACTGCAACTAAGATATTTGTAGTCATACACAGGTGGGAAGGAGTAGTTAGTATGCAGCGTCTAGAAGCATGGAGTATTTATTAGTAGTCAAATTGAGATCATCAGACAAGGCATCACTAGAACTAATAAATATACCTGCTTTTGAATTTAAGGGCTCCACTAATAGCTGTTCAGATTCATTCCGCAAATTGAAGTGAAAGGTCAATACCAGGGACGAAGAGTTTGGAGGAGTGGAAAGCAACAACAGCGGGGAAAGCAGCAAAAAGACGGACAAGAAAATGGCGAGAAAATATGATGAACGGCCAAGATTCCTTACATCGTAGTGCACTGCTTCTCAGTCAATCTGCTGCATTCGGCATCAAAAGAGCTTGGAAAAGCTCAGAATGTGGTTGCATTCCCAAACATATTTTTAGCTGCTCTACCAGCTACAAATCTGAACGAACTGTGCTCTGTTGACCACGTAAGTTTCACTGCTTCTCTTTCTGCCATTTTGTCTTCTAACAAATTTCTCAATGCACATTGCACCTAATTTAATATAATATATAGACAAATAAATTGGGAAAATTTGCATCTTTTGGCCTGCCAATAAAATCAAATATTATTTATCTTCCTGTAGTCCTGTCCGCTAGTTCAAAATATATTTTTGTTACAAAGAAGACAGACTGATGTGATTGAGAATTCTGCCTTTAAAATAAAATTCAAGTTCCAATTTGGAATTCTGGCTTTACAATAAATCCGAAGATATTTAGATATCTGACTGTCTGGGATTTTTAATATGGCAATCTACAATGTCAGGGAGGTATGTTTGGAACCAAATAAGCATAGAAGGACAAATTGTTTAAACCCAAAGGGCCAATTGTTTGAACAATAGGATTATACGCTTCTCAATGAAAACCATAGTCATTAGATACAAATCTTATGAAACCTATTTTGAACCTTGAGCATAAGGTGTTGGATATTTAGTGTCAAATTTTGGCAATTTCCTTGAGCATTCTTGTTTGATTGAAATAAATTTTTAACTTACTTTTTTTAAGTATGAACCTTCATGCGCTTATATTTTTTTAGTTAGCTTTTGGTCTATTCCTTTTTGAACTTGAGAATCAGAGCTTTAAGTTTAAGAATAGAAATCATCTTTATTTTAGTTTCATAGTTTGAAATTTTAAATTTTAAATTTAAAGCACGGAAGCTTTTGTTTACTAAATTGTTTAAAAACTCATACATATTACAAGACGTTCAGGCATAGGTAAGGCATGTGAACTGTCTGACAAAATGCATTTAAAAAGTGTGGTTTGATAATCATACAGAACTGGAAGCAAAAACCAGGCACTGAAAATGTTAATGCAATTGGTAGGTGTCATGTCTTATCAGTCTAATAAGCTCTAAAATAGGATAGAATAGTTGTAAACATGACTTGAGTATACTTCAACACTTTGTGCAAACAATCCATGTTAAATTATGTTGATCAGCCCATGTGTCTTGCCTATAGTCCTACAGGTGCATGGGAACAGCAAACCGTCGACGTGCCTTCACTGTATAACTTTTTGCATGCATATGGAATATGGAGGATACATAAACCTAGCCCCACAAAGGGGATACATAAACCTAGCCCCACAAAGGGACCATAAATTCAACTATGAAAAATCCATTACCTTGAAGTACAATACAAAAGTTTGTGCCTAAATTATACAAAACAGGGGCCTTTCTTTGACAAAACACCTTGATACATTCACATTGCACCCATCCTACATAAAATTTTGATAGTATTTTATGAAAAAAGATCATCTTTATTTTGTCATTAAGGGCATAAATATGGTCATTCGATATCAATTTAACTACTCTTAAGTGCATTCATGTGCCTCGTCTAAAATTATAATTATTGAAGGTCCAAAATTTTCCCCTTCATGAGATTCAGATCTTGACAAAATTATTGTATTTTAAAGTAAATTTACATAAATCTACACATACAACCATCAAATTCAACCCCTTTTTATGTTTCATTTACATATTGATAAGAAGACTCCAATTTCTCTTTTGAATTTATGAAAATAATTGGGTTACATAGATATCAACATCTTTGTCTTTATTTAGCAAATTCATCACTAGGAGAGAACATATATCCAAACTAGAAACTATCTTTTAACTCACCTATCACAATAGAAATATCCAATCCATCAAAATCACTCATGGGTTGAAATGTAGGAAAAAAACAACCCTATAAACCTGCACAAAAAAGCAATGCATACAAAATTTGAAGCAATTCAAAAATAAAACACACAATATGCAATATTTTGGTGGAAAAAATAACATAATAACCTTCTTTCCTATTACATAAAAAATCAACCATACATAATCAATAATAATGTTCTTACTCAACCTTTATACACATATAGATATTAAACATGAAGAATATGCAACATACTTTGAACATCAATCTGATCCAATCACATCTCTGCAGATATTTAAACCTTCATAGATTGACATAATAAAAAAAAAATACCTTCATCTTCAGTCATTAAACTAACCCATACAAAACCAACATAAACTTCCTGCTAATCAATTAACAACACATAGTGATAAGTCCTGTGCTAATAAATTGAAAAAAAAAAACTCCCCAAACTGTAATGAACAAAAATACTACAGACGCTTATCATAAATAAATACCCATATTAAAGATTACTGAGAGCTGTTTTGGTATTCTATTAACAGATATCTCCAACAGGGGTGAACAACATGTATTCTCAAATAATGCTAACAGAAATCTATATGAACATCATGTATTCTCAAAGTCATCCCCATTGGCTTCATCCATGCCTGTAACTTCACTGATTCGCACCCAAAAGAAAAGAGCCGGCTTGTTTATCATTTGAAAGTTGAAATCTATTCCCTCGACATAACAAACAATTATGTTCTTTCAATTAGTTGTGCATATATATTCTCTAAACAATTTAGTCTGTACAACTCCGTGACGAAATAGTTGAAGGTGATGTCAATAGCAGAAGTGAAGAAATCCACATGAAGTAGAGTGGAGTGAGGGAAGGTGACGACATGTTGGTGTTAGTCAACATATTCTCCTCATAATGTCGACATATTGTCCTGGGCAGATGTTCAACTCCTCTTTATCAGACAGTTGCTTGGGAAAGACTTGCTTTCTATGTCATCCACCGACTACTCTACCTTGAACCATAGCCCATTTGCTTTTTGTCAATAGAAGAGGCATGGCTAGATGCTTATCAATATGCACAACACAGGCAGATGGAAATCTAGTCTTCAAACCCTTTGTGCACTGCAATCTTTTCCAATGTTTTGTCCATAGAAAGCAGTGGGTCTCATCTGTCAAACTATTTCCATGCATTCATTATTTTGATAGATTGATACTATCCTTCTGTCTCTATCAAGCATCAAATCCCCTGTTTTGAAACTCAATAGAATGAATTTCAAGCCTTACATATGTAGCCTATGCATAACTATTGAGGCTCACCTTACATGGAATGCATATCTGTAGTAAAAGTTATGTAAGCATATTTTGGTTAGCCACATAAGGTGGATATGCACCATCAATTTGAGGGTAATGTTGAGGACATAAACTAGTTTTAGAGGGTGTATTGTTGTTTTATTTTGATACTATTTAGTGCAGAATTGTAATGTCTTAGGGCTGTTGTGTGCTCAAATCTAGAGTTTAAGAACTGACGATTATTTAATTGGCAAGTTCCTCAATGCTTATGCAAACCAAACTGGAAACTCTCAACTCACAAAATATCGTATAAATCATTTCTAAGATCATTCCTGTCAAAGAGGAGATTACATTTAATCATGAACAACTCAAACTTCACAAAATCATCATAAATTTGAGACAAGAATTATAATGACTTGGAAGCAACTCAACCTTCAGATTATCAGCAGGAATCAGGCCTAGTCTGCACGCTAATCTCAAATATATTTTTTATGTATTACATAGAATATTGCCTGAAGAATATTTAAACTCTGCTATATATTCTGGATGAAGCAAGACTGCATTTGGGTTTGCATTTGCATACATGTCTATGAGAGCATTTCCAACTTAATTTTCTATTAAATGAATTTTTTAATAAATGGGAAAAGAGATTTAGAGGTAGTTAATTTTTAAAAGATGTGGACTCGTATGAGTTGAGTACATCAACAAAAATAGAAAGATGAGGCAAGAAGGATTGTGGCTTCAACAATTCAGATAGTAGGATTGCTGCTTGAAGGGCTCTTTGGAACTCTATGGGTTGAAGGCACCTCATTAGCGTTTTAGGACTTCACTGCCATATTCAATCTGATCTTTAATAAAGAAACACTAATTTAAAATAGATTTTGAAAGAGGGCTGGAAAACATTAACAGTTGTGCTATTGCGATCTAAGCATTGTCTAAAATTCAATTGTAAAATTCAAAAATCATAATCATGTGAATGTCAACAAAAGGAATTTAAAAAAAACTTTCCTCTTCTATAGCTGGCAGAAATGTTTTTTAAACAATAACAATGCTTAGCTCAACTGTAGCTTGAATAATAAATCTTACTAAGTTCTCTTCTATTAATGTCTTGACTATATACCTCAGTGCTGAAGCTTCCAAACGTACAAAGCATTCTTGAAAGGATCTCTCATAATAAAGCAAGCTCAACTGTAGCAACTCAACAAATTGATGTGGAACAGAGTAGTACAGTTCTCAAGTTGGAAAGCAACCAATGTCAATATAACATAATTCCTGCTGAAAATATATAACTATTGCAGTTATTTCATAGTTCTCAGAGAATGATACACCAAGAAAGATCTAAGAAAACACAACCATTAATGTTGAACTAAAATTTAATATGCAATGCCATTAATGTTCAACTAAAATTTAATATGCAATGCCATTCCATTCCACGTCCATGGCTGCCACCATTATTAGATACCTTCAGCCTCACCTGCATCTCTTGCATTCATACCTGTAAGGACATTCATGTTCACCTTCTAAATTATAAAATGAAATAGTCTGTTGCTTATAAGAATCATAAAATATTCCCGACACATTTCCTTAACCATTACAGTAAAGATAACTTTTGTCTCACCACTTTATAAACCAGATAACAGGATTACAAGCAAATAGATGTCCAATAAATGGATCCTGTTGCTTATTTTCAGCAATGTACACTGCCATACATCATGTTGTGTTGCAAAAGGCATTCAGTGGAATTCCTCTAGTTTTAGAAATGATTTGAGGTAGTCTACAAAACAACAACTCACTTCTAAAACAAGAGGAAACCACTAAATACAGGCGAGCTTCCATCACCTTTCTCCATTATCCAAAGCATCTGCAAGAGTCTTACAAAGCACACTCGATGTGTATCTAAGAGTAAGCCTAATACCCTCACATATTTAATATGCAATGCCATTCCATTCCACGTCTATGGTAGCCACCATTATTAGATACCTTTAGCATCACCAGCATTCTCTTGCATTCTCACTTGTAAGGAAATTCAAGTTTACTTTTAAATTATAAAATTAAGTGGTCTATTGTGTAAAAGAAACATAAAACATTCCCAACACATTACCTCAATCATTACAGTAAAGATAAGTTTTGTCTCGCCATTTTGTAAACCAGATGACAGCATATATTAACTTAAACAAGGGACATGCTAGGAATTTGGTTTCCAACTTGAGGGATGCTACCAAATGTTACCCGAGCCCTCTAAAGATGTCCAGTAGAGCACAGATATATACAAGTTAAATTATTTTGGTCATCCGACATAGAAACCAGCTCACAATGTTTTGAAATTGTAAAATTATTCGGTAACTTCAAACTGGCAATACAAATACATTAGCAGTCTATACCTTGTAATAATAAACATTAAATATTCTCAATAGGAGATTAAAAGCTACTTAGGAGACATTTTGAAAAGTGGTCTGTAGAGTACCAAAGGGACCATGTTGGTTGTGGAATGGAATATTCATGGCAATATCCAGAGAGCTTTTGGTGAGTTTTTTTAACACTGTCACTGCCAGAAGATTTTGAGGGTTTTGAGCCCCCATTTTGAGGGTTCACATCAGATTGATAAATCTGTATCTATGAGTGTTTTTTTAAGAATAATCTTGCCATTTGATTGACTATGATGGCACAGCCAAAGTGTGTAGCTAAAACAGAAGCTGGATCTGCTGCTGCTTACAAGGAAGCCCATTTCAGGGGAGTCAGAAAAAGGCCGTGGGGAAGATTTTCTATAGAAATCAGAGATCCATGGAATAAAACCTGTGTATGGCTTAGGAATTTTGATACACCAGAGGAAACAGCGAGAGAATACGATATTGCAGTACAGCTCTCAAAGGTGTCAAGGAAAAGTGTAATTTTTCCTTCGTTCCTTGTGATGATAGGTATACAAAGCAGAGCGTTTTAGAAATAGTATTCATCTGAATATGAACATTGCCCAAGAGGCATTTAAGAAGAGGTATTTAGAAGGGAAAATCCCCGATGTATTAAGGAAACAAAAGCCATTCAAGAGAAGCTGTGCAATTTCTAATCAAACTCGAATCAATTTCTTCATTTAACATATAACAACACAATTGTTTTAGAATTATAAAAGACATAAATCCAAGTGTACATGTTTCCTAAAAAGCTAATTGAAACCAAGGCAAGTGACTTACCTCAAGATTCTGCACAAATTGTGTCTCTATGTCAACGATGCTGAGGAGAAAAATGTGTAGAGTTTGCAGGAACAAAATTAAGAAGCCAAAGACGAACGGATTCCAATCTGTGTACAGATAACAAGACAATTGCTTAAGAAAAAAAGAAAGAAATATTCAACAAAGAGCATAGGCAGAGCTTCTGGGGTGCCTGTGAGGCGATAATAATTTCTGCCCCTAAACGTCTAATAATTACTCTTCACAATGTGCTACTAAACTTTTTTCCTTCCATTAGTCGGAAAAGGGTGTGTTTGGAAGCCCATCTTTTGAAAAAAAATCTCATACCAGAGAACTCAAGTACTACAGCCTCCGCATTCTCCCCGATGGCCACAATCAACCACTGGAAAATACTATCAACATGAAAACTGTGGTTGCAGTTGGGCAGCAATGTTCCCTTCTCACTCTGCTAGAATTCACACAGGCAAACAACATAGCGTAATCCGTCTTTGAAATTTTTGGGAGTGTAGACAATAATCGAGAGGGTATCTACCAGAACACCAACCAAGCCCTCTACAGGTGAAGCCAAAAACTCTTCAACTATTCTTGAAGAAGCCCTGCACCTCCGCCAATGATATCTCTCTGCGGCTCTCACCCTGTGGTCTTGCCTATGGACGTAATGGTAATACATGAAAGCAACACTTATAAACATTACAGAGTCACATGATTTGCGTTGTTTCAAGTCGTCGACATTGAATGTATGGCTTTTAGGCTACGAGTTTCTCCAAACCATAATGTTGTTCATAGACAACCAGATACAATTTTATACAGCCAGGAAAAAAAGATACTTTGCTTGAAGTGTTGAAAAAACCTACCAAAAGCTCTTTAGGTATCAATGTGGTGTTACCTATAAGGGTAAGAACGATGCAGAAGTTCCTAGATGGAGAGCATGTGTGATGCTCTAAGGACGAATATGCCAAGAAGCTGTAATGAAACCAGGGCAAGTGACTTACCTCAAGATTCTGAGAAATTGTGTTTAGAAAACCATATAAACCAAGGGTTTGCATAAGGGCTTTTCCGGCGTCTCTAATTTTGGGCAACGGGGTCTACCAAAGTGGTGTTTTTCTGTACACCAGCAGAGCTTTGGCCCAGGGGAAGGGGTTTCCTTTAATCTATGCACTGCCTGGTACTCCTTGCAACAATTGTGCCCGGACAACACACTCGCGCCAGTAGCAGTGAATGGGTAAACCAAGTGAATGCTCCCTCTCATTCTTTCTTTCTATGATACGTCTGGTTTGTATTTTATTTATTCTCAGAAATCAATGCCTCTGGACACCCACTTGCAGATATTTACTCTGATGCCAGAGAATTTGAAGCGATTGTAACATCACCGTACAATATATATTAATACCCTGAGCAACAGCAGTAGAAAAGTAGCAAAGTGTGAAGGTGCATTTCAAACGGTGGGGAAAATGGCCTCAAAATGATGAACGGCTGAGATTCGCTACGTCGTAGTACAATAGAATTTGCATCGTTCAGCTTCAAAAGAGTTAAATAGTCTATCTGTAAAGAACTTGGATATCAAACTATTACTTTTTGTTGTTACAATTTAACCATGTTAATTGGTTTCTACTAAGTTTACTATTTTAGCTAGTATTATTACCATTCCTGCAATTGTTCAACTTTGTTTTCAAAAAATCCCTTTTCATATGCCTATGCAAAGAAAACTATAATTACTGATTGATGCCCATTTTTAGTTAATGACATGGAAATTGAAGGAACATACCATTCTTGAAAACATTCAAATCTTGAATACAATTTGGGTTATATTAAAATTTTCCAAAGCTTAGTATGCCATTTTTTGGAAAAATGAGAAAATTTAGAAAAATAAGAAACTATGACTATTAAATATATAATGGCCCTATTCAATTTTCACAGTCCAGTCACTTCTTTGTTTCTTTACTACACATTAGACTGCCATGAATGTGTTTTCAATTGAATAAGACTACATAATAGACTGCCATGAATATGTTTCAACTGATTAAGACTACACAATAGAGTGGCAGAATAGAGTGTCATCTATCACCAGCTGTTCCACCCAGTTTGTTTATTTTTGCATTCTAATTTTATGTACATTTTGGTATTTTCCGGCCTTCTATTCTACACAACTTGCAGTAAGGACTGGTAGAGTCTAAGTAGAATAGACTGCGTTGGGAAAATGAAAAACCATGAGCAAAACTCCAACATTTGAATTTACTGAATTTGAGTTCAATTTTATATTTTATTGAGATAAAATTAAGTATAAGCCTAAGGACTTTCTTCATTTGAGTTTCTTGTTGTTAGCTATAACTCTCAGTTGGGTGATGCACAAATTGTGTCCTGCTATCAACAATGTCAATGAGAAAAAATGGCTAGAAATCACTTCAAACCCTATCGCCCTAGAGTTGTTGCTTCAAACTATGTCATTTTTTAGTTTGTTTGAAGCTGAACTGATAAGCTTTCCTAAAGCATTTCAAACTAAACAACTTATCATACAAGATGTTTTGCTATGCAATGAAGTTTTGATCTTCATAGGCAATCAATAACCTTGGAACTACATACCAGACTACATACAACATTATGAAATCAAAAGTATGACATAGTTGAAGGATATGTATTGACAGTCATGAGCAAAAAGTAGTTGAAAGAAGTCACAATTATAAGGAGTGGCAACTTATGGTCATGGTGAGGTAACATAGTAGAAAAGACCATGCAAAGAAAAGACCAAAGACATTTGCAATTAGTAGAGATAAAATGGATAATATCACCAAAAGACAGCAGCTTCAAAACCAAAAGTGTGGAGCATCATTCCCACCACGAAGGACATAGAACTTGACATCAAATGTCATGGATATATGGATTTCACCGTTACAAAATTTATATCTAACAATATAAATATTTAGTTAATGCAACATTAAATTTATGCCCTTTTATTGGTATCGATTTTGAGTGAATTTTGGGCATCTTTTCAGGTTACCGATTTCTCTGAGGCTTGTGTGGATATGACATTCCTTAAGAATAATGAAAATAACCGGACTTTGAAGGTGTCATCAGTTCTCCAAAGATGCTCATACCTCATCCCTTGCAGCGGCAGCCGCACAAACCTCAAATTTACAAGTAGGGGCTCCAAGGAAAAATGAATAACCTGCGAACAAGCTTGGATGATGGACAAGATAAATCCCGAGAAGGCAGGAAACGCAAAAATGGGGTTTGGCGAGGGGCACCATACTATACGAATCTAGGGTTTGCAAATTTAAAAGAAAGTATTTAGAAAACGATAGAAACCTAGGGTATGTCGCTAAAATCAGGGCAACAAGTGGCATACCTCAAGTTTCCACACAAATTGATGTCTTTCTCTCAACATTCGATGTAGAGGATTTTGTCATTTGTGTTAAATACTATATGATTGGCTGTTTTTCCAATCTTATTGTTTTAAGTCTTTTTTCTATGCGGCTATGGATTTTTTTTACTTGTGTTTTTCATGGGAAACACCCATGCCCAACAGGAGATGAACCCCAGGGACTTTGAAAGACTCATATGGAAATTTGTAATCACAACATATGTGTCAATATCAGTCTCATATTGAAGACCTATTTTCATATTGGAGGTGCACCCTAAGGGGTAGGAGACACACCTCCCTATTACTATGATTAGGAAATAGGTCCATCCATTTGTTACTTAATACGATTCACCTTTAATTTTAAAGGTTTAAGTTTGTTCAAATGAATAAATAATCCACACAAATTGCCTGCTAAACTAAACATATTTGGGATTTTATATCCAAATCACTTTACATTAATATCATGATAGAGAGTAGAAGTAGGATCTTATTTTTCACTTCTTAGCTTTTCTTTCCTATAACTGGTTAACCTCCCTGTTCAAATTGGATTATTTGGTCCACTTTAAATGATTGTGATCTTGTTATAATTTAATGAATTAAATTTTGAGTGGTATGATGAGTTTGTACCTTTTGGGAATGTTACACTAAACTAGGAACATCAATTTAAGTTCGTTCCTGAAGAAATAATAGATAAAATAGAAACATGGAAAAATTGTTGTGTGCAAAAAATCTTAAAAGTCACAAAATTGAAGAGTATCCTATAAGTTTGGAATGCAATCATAAAACCTCTTGCAAATACACAAGACTTGCATAAGCAACTTATGCTTACAAGGAAGCCAAATCCACACCAACTAAGCATGAAAATTCATTTGGTAAATGTAGTCCCAAAAATCATAACTTTGCTATCATAAAATGAAAAGAAAATTGCGATTGCTTTCATAAAATGAAAAGAAAATCGCGATCCCTACCTTTCCAACTCATCAATCATAATTAGTGGTGCTTGTAAATATTTGGGAGCAAACCCTGCCATATGCAAAGTGCTTTCTAAATAAACAAGAAGATATGTATTAAGTGTGAGTATGCAATGTGCTTTGTAAAGTAACAAGAAGATATATATATTATGTTGAAGGCTGATGCCTTACTATCAAAAAGCCCAATCTGAAGCCATTTAAAAACAAAGTTCAAAAGTAAACTTAAAAACAAAGGATAGTCTAGTGAATAGATGGGAGCCCATTATCATAAAAAAGGTTTCTTTCTAAAAATATTTAGGGTAAAGGCCATTTGAAAAGAGAATTTAAACAATTTTAGAAGGTATGAAAGAAAGTGCTTAATATTACTCTTTCACCTTTGGACCATGTACATGTATCTTCTCCTTGGATTCTATCAGTTTTAGTCATGAACACAAAATTTTAGCTGTGTCATAACTAAATTTTAAATGAATTTCTTTGATGAGCTACCAAATAAAATTAGCCTTTCTAACAAATGTATGGAACATATTCCTTAAATCTGAAAATGACAAACTCAAAATACTGATTTAAAACAGATCGTACATGGCTTCGAAAAGAACGAAATTATGTTCCCAGCAGCATATAGTTCTTTTTAGTTTTCTTTTTCTTATAAACAAGTAACAATAAGCCTCACAAATCATTCTTGCTCATAAACAATGTAGTCAGTGATGCTCAGTTTTTACCTACCAATAATATTAGAATTGAGTGTTTTAAATAACTAAAACAACAACAATATTGTTTTATATTCTTTTCTTTGTTAATAATGCTTCTCTTCATTTAAAAAAATAGCAATTGTAACAACATAGTTTCAACTTAGTAATACCCTAAAAGGAGATGTCATCATCCAAAAAAAGTGCTCTTTATAAACATTTACATATGATTTTCTTGTTATAAAGGAAGAGAATGTACCTAAAATATTCAGAATCTGTATATACTCATTGTTGAACCATATAATTTTAAAATATATCTATCTATACGTTATCATCATCCCAGTTCACAAATGTTGAAGTTTTTTCAACTTAAAGAGCAACCTGAGTTCTTTATATCTCATCATTTCTCTGCCCAACAACAGGCATCAAGGCAAAGATACAAGGAATTGAATGCATAAAAAAATCTGTCTATTCTTCCGATTCAAAATGCAAAATCTTTCTTATCTTTGTTGCTTCCCTAGACAATCTGGAGTACGGTTCTGCTGGAAGACATTTTTCAATTAGCTAGGTAATTGTTTATTGTTTAGCTAATTATAAAATTCAAGTGTGGAAGGTTGCAAAACGCCCTTTCAGTCATAAAAGAGGTAGCAGATCAATTATCTCCAGCCTCTTGCACATGCTCAAATTCATGAGAACAACAACATAAACAGACAACTATTAGATACGGCTACCATATCATTGCAAATATTCACCCAAATCATGTGTAATATAAAGTTCTCCTGGTATCCTATACCAGTGACATTTCAAACCAGAGGTAATATACACAAACTAAAATCAATCTGTTAAAAGGAGTGTTTTTCTTTGCAGGTTCATGTTCTCTCTACAGGATAAGGAATGGAAACTGTGTTGGAATGTTAAATCACATACTAATTAGAACAACATTTACAGTGAACATAAAACCATCAAAAACAACAAAAAGAAATAGCATGCCGAGTGACAAAAACTTGAAATCTAGATATGCTGAGACACTTTCTAAGCCTAATTCTGTGGATGTACTTGAACATGAGCTTGATGACCCTATCCTTTTGAATGAAGTGAGGTTGCCATTGACCTCAATCCATTAGTAATCTTTGTAAATTTAGGTGTTGCAGAAGGGTCAGCTGAACAACAATGCTCCATAAGTGACCTCCATGCAGGATTGCATGAACTTGGAATAGGTGGACGTAGTGTATTGTTGACTATACCTCCTGCAAAATCACAATAGTAGCACATTTTTTTTAACTGTCAATATATTTGTTAAATGCCTACACCAAAATCCATCTATATGCACCAAATAGAGATCATGAAGCTGCCTGAACCAGGGTAACCATTATGGAAGATTTTGAGAGCATCCTTGGAAATTCCATGTGCATATCCTGAAATCATTGCATTCGATGAGATGACATATCTTTGGGCCATTTTGTCAAACAGTGAACGTGCCTTTTCTATGCTTCCATATTTTGCATACATGTCCACCAGGGCAGTTGCAACTGCAACATCTGATAAAATTCCTCTTTTGTTTATGCTTTAATAGATGTTCATACCGTGTTCCAATGTTCCTATTTTGGCACAGGCAGGCGGGGAGAATGCTGGCAAGTAGGGAGAACGCTGGAAAATTATGTGTAGTCCTTTTGCTGCTGCCAATAGCATTTGCTTGAAAGTTTCTAAAGATTTAAAAAAAAATCATTTTGTGCATATCCTGCAATCATTGGATTCCTTGAGATAACCTTTCTTTGAGGCATTCTGTCAAACAGTTTACGTGCCTTTTCTATGCTTCCACATTAATTGAAGATGAATTTTGTTTTGCATTAATGAATTGTTTTCCTCTTGTTGTGCAGCTAGCTTGTTATGTAAGCCCTAAAACCTCGATATTTTCAGATTTCATTTATTGTGAATAGATTGAAGCAACAGTTGTAGCAAGCCTTATAATATCAAACAGAAATCCTCATTCCATGATTCTTTAATGGCTGTCCATACCCTATTCCAAACCATTTTGGCAGAGGCAGGGAGGATACAGGTGAAGGTTGTGGAATTTGGCTGTAAAACTGCCAATTACATTTGCTTGAAAGTTTCTAAAGCCTTTTCAACAAATCCATTTTGTACATATCCTGTAATCATTACCTCTCTCTCCCTTGACGGTGTTGTGCAAATAGTAAATGAAAAACAACAAAATTTGAACGGAACAGGGTATGGACATCCATCAAAGCATAAAGGATACCAATTTTTTTGCAAATGTATACTCTAAAACTAAACTGAAGATGGATCAAACATATGCAAACAAACAACATAATTTACTGTTTATAAATTTCCAAGCAAATGAATTTGTCGGGCTTTACTGCCAAAGCATAAACATATACAAGCAAACAATATCAAAGAACTTAAAGCAAACACAAACTTAAATTTTACAAGAGATTTTGAATTATTATAGGAGGTCAACTAATTTAAAGAGGCGAGCTTTGATGAATGTCAAAATTATTCTAATTAATACATTCAAACCGAATTTTA
>VDFB02274558.1:0-86223 GCA_007258455.2 Sequoia sempervirens
CATGTTTAGGAGGCTATATTTTGATGCATGATGATGGGGATGTCAATAATATGTGTTTATGAATGTCCTTGTGCTAATAGAATGATGATATGATAAATTTAGGAAAGGATGGTGTGGTGAAAATGGTTGGAATGGAAAATTGAGGAATGCAAACAAATTTTCAATTGCGAGATTGAGCTTGGAACAATGAGGGATATCTTTAGTAAAGAGGTTTTGCTCTCTATATTTTTTATGGGAAGTGTATCTGCCCAAGAATAGTATGTATCTGCCTATCCACATAATGAAGTTTCCTAAGAGAAAATCCACCTTTCAATAGAGTGGAGTCACCTATCTAAATGGAATCACATAAGGAGAGAGCACAACTACCCAAGTACGTATCCACCTAACCATAGAGCGAAGTCACCTAAGTAGGATGGTTGACTAGGTTGACCTGATAGAGCCACTCATAAATAGATTGATAACATATTATAGGCCCACTAGTCGTGAGGTTAACATCTCAAGATTGGAGTGAAGCACCGCTTTGTCAAGATTCAATATATAGGGATCTAGAGGCACAAGGGCTCACATTTTACCTTTATCTAGAGGTCCTAAGACCTTGCCTAAAGAGCTCCTACCTCTACTCAGGGAGGTATATGGTGAGTAGCTTTGGACATGATACTATACCTTGCACTATTATAGACAACAGTCAAAAGGTCTTAAGCTAGGATAGTACAAACTCTCTAATGCATCCTCCAAATACTAGGAGGGTATGCATGGCACATTTTTGAACACTATTCCATCACAAACATGGGTCAAGAATGATAGTCAAGTCCTTTGGACCATCCCTGCACTCCTAACTTGGTATCACCCAAGTATTAGAGCTTCGCTAAACATGATGCAACTAGATTGGGTGCAACTTTCATTCTCCCCCTTTGTATACCCCACTAATTCATGTGGTTGAGGTCATACATTGGGGTGATGAAATCCCCAAGCAGGCCTCCTAAAGGGAAGGATATGCTAGGTGTTTCTGGTCTCTAGGCTCATATGTAATGCAAGGATAGAGCATACACACAAAACTAGCACTCCTAGGTGATAACAAAGGACTTGAATTGATTTATTATTTTTTATCCCTAGGCTCATGGAATAGTGCAAGGGGAGAGCATAAATCAAAAAACAATCCCAAACATGAAAAAAAATGTTAATTGAACCTTTAAGAAAAAAATGAAAAATGCCTAAATTAGTGGTAAAAGTTAATGTCTTTGATAGATGTCCTACAAGAAATTAGTTGGCAGTCTAAATGTTGATCTTAGACAAATGAGGTTGTGGATGACTAATAAAATAATCACAGACATAGATTCGAGTTAGTAGGTTAGTAACAAATAGGAAAAAAACTAAAAATTATGAAATGAAAGTAGTAAATATATGTTACCAATGCATCCACTTGTGGATAGTGTGGAGCCACCTATGTAGCTGCATAATCGCCCTTGTAGGTGGCACAATTGCCATCAATGAAGTTGCATTTGTAGCTGATGGAGTTACCTATGTAGGTTGTGTATCCACCTTTGTAATATCAAATTTACCTTTATAGATTCACATATGAAATTGCATGTTTTCCTTTGTATTACAAATCCAGTTGTGTGTGTATCTGCCATTATGATTGCATAACTACCTTTGTAGCTAAAAATTCACCTCTGTATCTTCACAGATCCACCTTTGTAGCTATGTAGATCTACCTATTCTTTGTTAGAATTTCTGAAGAGTTGGAGGGAAAAGTGGAGTCGCCTTTATGGAAGATAGATCTACCCATGTATAGAACGAATCCACCCATCTGGAGCATATTCGCCTCTGTGCACAAAACGTGCAAATAAAAACCTACAAAAAACTTGGAAAGATTGTTAGTAGACCTGTGATATGGGTCCCAATAGGCATGCTGGAATTTGTGCAGTGAAAAATATATTTAAAGTTTAAGGAAATACTAAGAAAACCTAGCAAAATACATAAACCATGCAATAATCAAGATTAGGGCCTAAGAACTCATACCTACTTGAAATTTGATGAAATACAAATATGTTGATGAGCTTGATGTGGAGATTGCCCTGGTGATAATGATTACAATGTGTGCTCAAAGTAATTTTGGCAACATAGCGATATGTAATTGCTTAAAGATTGTAAGTTGTGTAAATAGCTAAGTGTTTTTAGTCTTTCAAATGGGGATGAATGAAATCAATGGTCAAGATTGAAATTTGAAGATCAATGGATAAGATGAGTTGAGACATCTCAATTCATGTGGTGATGAAAAGTGCCATCATGAGAGGGGAAGGGGGAGAGTCGATCTCTCAAATCCTAGGATGGTTAAAAGTGTCACCATGTGGAGGCTTGAGAGGGAGATGGGTACTTTGCAAGTACCTAGGGAGATGGACAAGATCTCCCTCATAAAGGAATTTCTTGTCCGATCTTTCAAAATGATTAGAGGGGAGGAATAAAAAGGAATTTAAAATTCCTTTGGTGTACTTTAGAGAGGTGAGCCATGTGGGCTTACTTATCCAAAAAGGGAAAGCCTTTAAGGTTGATTTGACATGGTAGAGCGTATTAAATGGAAAAATGATTATCTCCTTCTTAATCAATAGATTATGAATATGCAAGCGATTAGTGAGATGATTAGGTGGTGATTAGGCTAATAAGGAAATGATTAAGAGGCAAGTGGGAAAATTTGGAGGATATTGCACCTCTTAATCAAGATTAAGTGTGTGCACATCCTTAATGGAGGGATTAGGATTAGAATTAGGGGTTAATAGAATATAAAGTGAGATGTGATCATGTGACAAGGAGAGAGAAAAATGCAAGAATTAAATATTTTATTCAATTTTTGTGGGGGGATAAAATGATTAAATTAAATAAATAAGAGTATTTATTTAATTTAAAGAGGAAGGGAAATGAAGGGAATGTAATTAGTAAATTAATTAATTAACTACATTAGGACTTTAGAATGTTGGTGTAGGTTTTTATTTTCCTAGTGGGTTAATTTATTTTCCCTTAGTCTTATGTTTTTCCTACACTTTCATTAAGCTTGCTTAGGTTAATAAAGTGATTTTACCATATAATAACTAGGAGATAAGTGATGTGGTGTTCCCTTTCTTAAAAGGTGGAACACTTTCCACACTTAGTGGCATCCTCCATTTTTTGTGGTTGATTCCTAGTGGCTAGATTTTCCACCTCCATCATCTCCTTAGTTCTATATAAAATCACTACCTAGCTTGTATTTTCATACCTTTGCATATTCTTGCATACTCTTGCATACTTTGGAATACATGTGCTTTGATGCATGCAATCATTATTTTGCAGATTTTCTTTGAACTCCTAATGCAATATTGTCATCTTGACATTTTCACATCTCTTGGAATCTTAGGTCTATAATTGTATTATTTCATTTATAGTTTTATATCTCATCTCTCTCATAGAAGATCTTGGTTATTTAATCTATTTCAGATTTCTAACATGGTATCAGAGCTTAGATTTTAAGATTTTTGAGTACTTGAATTCTTGATTAATAGATTATATTTTTTTGTATGATCTTGTAAATTCTCACATGCTCTTCTCTTGCATTTCAATATGATCTAGCGAATCATAAAGGAATTATGAAGATCTATTAATCCTATATATGCTTGTGTTTTTTTTATGAGATTTGGTGATTGCAGCTATTTTGGCTATAGTGGAAACATTTTTTACTGTCCCATTGCGTCTAGGAGCCTCAAAAAAGTTAGATTTGGCTTTTGTTTCACTTAATTTGGCCACCATATGACATAGTAGAAAACAAGGGTTTGAAGCTCAGATATGAGGAACATATTTTTGCAAGAGCATTTTTGACCAAAATAAACATTGCCATTACATTCAAGAGGTCGAGTAGATGAATTTTGACATAAAATTTTCTTATATTATGAGTAAGGAGTTGTTGAGGCAAAAACATTTTTCTAGGAGGATGGTAGGCCCCCCAACGCTCCAAGTCGATCTTGTTGGATGTTGTGGTTGTCATTGATGTCAACTCTATTAGCATTGGTATATTAGAAGTTGCATATGTCAAGGATATTGAGAAAATTGTAATAAGAAGTGCTTTAGGTTGTCAGTGGAGTAGTGAAGATCAGTCTATCGGTGTGATCAACACATTGTTGATCAACTATTGTGGACTAAAGTGTTTCTTGTTGAGTATGTCTAGATTATCCACATCAAGTTTTAGAGATCTGCATGAAGATTTGGTCAAGTTATGAAGATTTGTATTTTGACAATTTTTCTGTCACTTCAGTTTGTGTTCCTGAAGGAAGATCATGTGATTTATGTAAGTTCAGTTGTTGTGGATGTTTCTCTAGTGTTTTATGGTGTTTGTGGATGTTTCTAGTTGGTTCTCTATTTGTGTTACATGTCCGTGTTGATCGTTGTGCTCATGATCCAATATTTTCTCTTGCGTGTTCATGTTTTCATGTACATGGCCAACTAGGTGTTGAAGTGTGTTGTGGATCTTTGAGGAGAAATTAATTGGAGGATTTTTGTGTTGGAGTTGTTTTTTTGGGTCTCCACTATGTTGTGACCGACCTTGATGGATTCGCATGAAAAATTCTTATGTATTTTGGGCCGACTGTTCGTAATTATTTTATTATTTCTTTGTGGCCGACTGATAGTGATGTAATTCTATGTTGTGGATATATAAGAGCAATTATTCTATCATTTGGATGAGTGATTGAGGTGTGTAGTGTGCAACTCTTGTGTGTGAATATTTCTCAGATCATTCGAAGGCAAAGCAGAGTGTGAAGAATAGTGAAGAAGAGTGAAGAAGGTTGAAGAAGTGTTCATGTGCCTAACTAGAACTATAATCAGGCATTAGCATATGCTATTTTATCAGTTCACAATCCAAATGGTTTTAATCTGAATCCTTCTTGGGAAGTGAGTCCCCCTATAATTGAGCAGTGAGCTCTAGGAAGTGTGCTTGAATGCATGTGCATTCCCATTGATACTTCTTTATACTTTTAGCAGGGTATAATATTGTAGATTGATCTCCACTGTGGTTTTTCCCCTAACAGGGTTTCCATGTAAAAAAAATATTGGTGTTCTCTATGTTTCTGATATGTTGATTGTTTATGGTTAATTGTTCATTCATCTAATCTAAGATTAAGTTGTTAAGTTGAATAAGTTTGAATATTCTATGACAAATAATTCACCCCCCCTCTCAGTTATTTGTCCTTGTTTTTCCAACAATTGGTATTAGAGTAGGTTCCTCTGAAGAAGTTTAAAAGCTTGAGGTGATCTGAGATGGCATCATACAAGGACAGTCCTAGATTTGATGGAACAAATTACCAACTGTGGAAAGCCAGAATGGAATGTCATTTGAGGTGTATTGGTGAACCCTTCTGGAAGATTACAAAGAACAAATATATTATTCCTTAGAATGGTCCTTCCACTCCTGATGAGATTAAAGAAGCTGAGATTAATATCAGGGCTATTGAAGCTTTGCTGAGTGCTCTAACCGATTCAGAAATGACAAATGTGATGGATCTGAAGACAACTAATGAGATCTAGAAGAAGCTGGAGACTTTGTATGAAGGAGATAATCTTGTGAAGGTCGTTAAGCTAACAAGTTTGAAAGGCAAGTATGACACCTTGAAGATGGGTGAAGATGAAGATATTTCTTTTTATATGAGAAGAGTACTTACAAATCAAAGGATCATTCTATTGAAGAGCTTAGAATAGTAACAACTATGACTAGAGATATGTTGATTGGAAAACTTGCTGCATTTGAGTTAAGTGAATTTGGTGATTCTGCCCCTAAGACCGAATCTGCATTTAAGGCTTTTGTATCCAAAAGAAACAAGCAAAGATATGATCTGGGAGAGAGTTCTAAAAAGACATTAAAGTATGGGGAAGAGATGAAACAACTTGAAGATGAAGAAATAGAGCTAGAAGAGTTGGAAGCATTGATTGTGAAGAAAGAAGGCAAAGGACAAGGTAAGTACAAAGGAAAGTTGCCTATTAAATGTTTCTCTTGCAGTAAAATAGGTCATTTTGCTTCAAGGTGTCTTGAAAGAGTTCCAAGGTCCAAGCCTTACAAACTTAAATTTCAAAAGAAATGCTATTATGCTAAAGGTGTAACTGATGAAGAATTTGATAAAGAGAATGGAAATGAAGATGAATGGGCTTTCATTGCTATCAAGGAAAATGGTCTGGTGGCTATTGAATCTGCTAAAGTTGAGAAATCTCTTGCAACCCAAATTGAAGAAAAGGATGAGTGGGTCATTGAAAGTGGATGCTCACATCATATGACTGGTGACAAAAGAAAATTTGTAAGTCTAAAGAAATATGACGGTGAGGTTGTAAGATTCAGAGATAACAATGTTGGTGTGATTCGTGATAGAGGATCTATTTGTCTTAGTGGTAAACATAACACTGATGATGTCATTTATGTTGAAGCTTGAAGCATAACTTGTTGAGTGTTGGACAAATGGTGGACAAAGGTTATGATCTTCAATTCAAAGATGGAAGATGCAGGATTCTTGTAAGCTTTGGAAGTGAAATTACTTTAGGTACAAAGACAAAAGGTAATATTTTTCACTTGAGTGCTGATGTAAGTTTTTTGATTGCTCATGTGGATGTAAGATGGTTGTGGCATAGAAGGTTGTGTCATGTGAATTTTGATAAAATTTCCAAGGTAAGCTCCACTCAAGCAGTAAGAGATCTACCTAAGCTAGTGAAGCCTACTAACACAATATGCAAGGAATGTTAGATGGGAAAATAGACTAGAGTTTCTTTTCAGAGCAAACAACATCATTCTAATGGAATATTGGATCTGGTACATACTGATATGTGTGGTCCCTCCATAATCAAAATTCTACAAGGAGAAAGGTATTTTATGTTGCTTATTGATGATTACTCTAGGATGATATGGATTGCTTTCTTAAGATAAAAATGTGAAGCATTAGAGAAGTTCAAAAGTTTCAAAGCTATGGCATAAAATGAGACAGGTTTGAAGATCAAACGTCTAAGTTCAGATAGAGGTAGTGAGTTCACCTCTTGGGAGTTCAATTCTTTCTGTGAAGAGCATGGAGTAAAAAGATAGTTATTTGCTCTCCAAACCCCACAACAAAATGGAGTTGTAGAGAGGAAGAACAAAACAATTCTGGATGCTGCTAGAACAATGATGTTAGAAGGAAATGTGCCTCACATCTATTGGAGAGAAGTTGTAAGCACTGCTGTGTACACTCTAAACCGGGTAAATGTCAATGGTATTTCTGGAAAGACTCCTTTTGAGCTATGGTTTGGTTATAAGCCTATTGTTAAATATTTCAAGATCTTTGGAAGCAAGTATTATATCAAGAGAGATGAGGACATAGGAAAGTTTGATGCAAGAAGTGATGAAGGAATCTTTCTAGGTTACTCTAGTAAAAGCAAGGCTTATCGGTGCTATAATAGAAGATTGAGAAAAATAGTTGAAAGTGCAAATGTTAGAGTTGATGAGGACTCTACTAGATTATCTAGATATTGTGGATATGATTCTGATGACCAGGAAGTTAGTGCAAGCCAAGGGAAGAATGCTCAGCCACAAAATCAAGTTCAAATTGTTCTAGTGAATCAAGAAATTCAGGAAGGAGAGATAAGTGGAAGTGTAGAAGAAAGACCAGGAGAACCAGAAGTGAGAGAGAATTCAAAATTTTTGAGCTATGACAGGTTAAATCATTCTGAAGATCAAATCATAGGAGATAAGAATAAAGGTGTTCAGACTAGAAGAAGGATTGCATAGGAGTATTGTCTAATTTCCAAGACTGAACCTAATAATGTCAATGAAGCTTGTAATGATGAATACTGGATGGAAGCTATGAAGGAATAACTAATGCAAATTGAAAAAAATGATACATGGATTCTTGTTCCCAGACCTAAAGATAAAAATGTGATTGGTAATAAATGGGTCTTTCAAAATAAGCTGAATGAACAAGGTGAAGTGGTTTAGAATAAAGCAAGATTGGTATGTAAAGGGTATTCACAAATGGAAGGTATTGATTTTGAAGAAACCTTTGCCCCTACTGCCAGAATTGATGTTGTAAGATTATTTCTTGCTTATGCTGCATATAAGAACTAAAAGGTCTATCAAATGGATGTGAAGTCAACCTTTCTGAATGGTGAGTTAGAAGAAGAGGTATATGTTGAACAACTAGATGGATTTCAATTGACTGATAAGGAAGACATGGTTTTCCAATTAAAGTAAGCTTTGTATGGACTCAAGCAAGCCCCCAGAGCCTAGTATGCTAGACTGGATAAATACTTGTTGAAGCTTGGATTCAATAAAGGTACTACTAACAACAACTTGTATTTTAAGTTGGATCATGATAAAGAGTTGATTATTGAAGTCTTTGTTGATGAAATTATTTTTGGAGGAGGTGATGATCTATGTATGAAGTTTGCTAATGAAATGAAAAGTAAATTTGAGATGAGTGTGCTTGGAGAGATGAAATTCTTTCTGGGATTGCAAGTTACTCAATTGGACAAAGGGATTTTCATATCTCAATCCAAATATGTGAGAGTTGTTGAAGAAGTTTGGCATGGAAGACTCAAAGCCTGTTGGTACACCCATGGTAACCGAATGCAAGTTGACACATAAAGAAGATTCTCCTAAGGAAAATCAAACAAGATACAAGTCAATGATTCATGGATTGTTGTATTTGACTCAGACCAGATTAGACATCATTAAAGTTGTGTATATGGTTGCTAGATTTCAAGCTGATCCAAAAGAATCTCATGTGACTGCTGTGAAGAGAATTTTTAGACATCTGAAAGGAACAATTGATTTCTCACTTTGGTATCCTAAAGATGATGATGTTATCTTGAGTGCCTATACTGATGCAGATTGGGTAGGAGATGTAGATGATAGGAAAAGCACTAGTGGTGGTGCCTTCTTCCTAGGGAAGAAGTTGGTGTCATGGTTGAGTAAAAATTAGAATTCCATTTCTCTATCTACTGCTGAGGCAGAGTATATTGCTGTTGCAAATAATTGTACTGAAGTGCTAAGGATGAAGCAAATGCTGAAAGATATCAGAGTAGTTTATGATGAGCCTATTTTCATACACTGTGACAACTCAAGTGCAATAAACATATCAAAGAATCCGGTGCTACACTCTAAGACTAAGCATATACCAATCAGGTTTCACTTGAGGGAGAAAGTTAGTGAGAAAGAAGTTAGACTAGAGTATGTGCCTACCAAAGAACAGATTGTAGAAATTTTCACCAAGTCGTTGCAAAAGGATACTTTTGAGTATCTCTAAGGGATGCTAGGGGTAATTACCCCTCCTGATATGAACTAGAGGTGCGTTGATTTGCATCAATCCGTGTGCTTCATGATCATATTCTGATCCAGATTGGTGTTGTGGTGCCTGCTACTTAGAGGGAGTAGTCAGATGTTCAGGTGTGCAAATATGTGTTTCAGAGCTTGCATAAAAGAGATCTTTGACATTGATGTCAAAGGGGGAGAAGAGTAATGTGAAAAATTGGTGATTATCTAGGAAGACGAGCCTTGTGGGGAGAAGATCATAGAGAAGATTCAAGGAGGAGTAAGTGTTGTTGTGTTGATGGTATTTTTTTTCACATCATGTGTTGCTATCAATGCCAAAGGGGGAGATTTTTGGATGTTGTGGTTGTGTTGCCGATATGTGGTTGTAATTGATGTCAACACCATTAGCATTGGTGTATTAGAAGCTACATATGTCAAGGATATTGAGAAAATTGTAATAGGAAGTGCTTCAGGTTGTCAGTGGAGTATTGAAGATCAGTCTATCAGTGTGATCATTGCGTTGTTGATCAGTTGTTGTGGAATAAAGGGTTTCTTGTTGAGTATGTCTAGATTATCCACATCAAGTTTTAGAGATTTGTGTGAAGATTTGGTCAAGTTATGAAGATCTGTATTCTGACATTTTTTTCTGTCACTTTAGTTTGTGTTCCTGAAGGAAGATCATGTGATTTATGTAAGTTCAGTTGTTGTGGATGTTTATCTAGTGTTTTATGGTTTTTTTGGATGTTTCTAGTTGGTGCTCTATTTGTGCTGCATGTCCCCATTGATCGTTGTGATCGTGATCCAAGATTTTCTCTTGCATGTTCATGTTTTTCATGTTCATGGCCAACTAGGTGTTGAAGCGTGTTGTGGATCTTTGAGGAGAAATTAATTGGAGTATTTTTGTGTTGGAGTTGTTGTTTTGGGTCTCCACTATGTTGTGACCGACCTTGGTGGATTCGCATGAAAAATTCTTATGTATTTTGGGACGACTGTTTGTAATTATTTTATTATTTATTTGTGGCCGACTGATAGCGATGTAATTCTATGTTGCGGATATATAAGAGCAATTATTCTATCCTTTGGATGAGTGATTGAGGTGTGTAGTGTGCAACTCCTGTGTGTGAATATTGCTCAGATCATTCGAAGGTAGATCAAAGTGTGAAGAATAGTGAAGAAGAGTGAAGAAGGTTGAAGAAGTGTTCATGTGCCTAACTGGAACTGTAATCAGGCATTAGAAGATGCTATTTTCTTAGTTCACAATCCAGATGGTTTTAATCTGAATCTTTCTTGGGAAGTGAACCCTCCTGTAATTGAGCAGTGAGCTCTAGGAAGTGTGCCTAAATGCATGTGCATTCCCATTGATACTTATTTATACTTTTAGTAGGGTATAATATTGTGGATTGACCTCCATCGCGGTTTTTCCCCTAATAGGGTTTCCACGTAAAAAAAATCTTGGTTTTCTCTATGTTTCTGATGTGTTGATTGTTTATGGTTAATTGTTCATTCATCAGATCTGAGATTAAGTTAAGTTGAATAAGTTTGAATATTCTATGACAACTAATTCACCCCCCTCTCAGTTGTTTTTCCTTGTTTTTCCAACAAGTCTGTTGTATGAAAAATTCAAATATATATATAAGGCACTTTTATGCCTAGTTAGCACAAGACACTTAGCGCTAAAGTGGTAGCACCTAGTGCTCAATGCCTAAGGTGCTTGTGCAGGGGCTCATAAACCCCAAAACTTACAAACAAGTAAAAGAACACCACCCATGAACTTAAAATCCCACAAAAAAATCTTAATTACGATTTAAAATATTAACTACCTGGCATTTAAACATAACCACGATGGTCAGAACCTTAACCACAACTGCAAGAATCAAACCACCAATTGAACCCCAAAAATCCACCTAATCTTCTCTCATGCGTCGCCTAGGCACCACTTCAGTTGGTGACACTTCCCATGGGCTACTAGGGGGCCACTAAGGCCCTCCTATAGGCCAAATCAGGCCTTTTTAAAACTTGCATAACTTTTTGCCATAGTGTCGGATTTTCAAAAACAAGATATCGTTGGAAAGATGGAGATGAGAAATTTCCATTCATAGAGGTTTTGAAAATAATTTTTTCCATTTTTTACTAGATATTGTAGGTTGAAGCTGTTTATTGCTTTTTTCTTCAACATACATTAACTTTTTCCTTGGTGCTCTATTTTTTGGAAATAAATAGGCATTGGAAAGGTATTGAAGAGAAATACACAACTATAGGGCTATTTTTAAGTTTTATTTCTAGTTCATTTTATATTAAAATTTGTAATTTTGGACATTGTGGGCCTATTGAGAATTGTATCTTGAAAAAGGCTTTGTAAACACACTAACCATAAAGTGCCAACATTGTAATATGTTGGGGCATGATTTCTGAGACTATTGGAAAGGGGGGTGTCTATTGATGTCTCTTTTTGTACTCACTTAAAGTTTCCTTTTTATATGAATCTTGGGGAGATTATATAGGCAATTCGTAATCACAAACTAAGATAAAATTCCATTTATGGGGGGATAAAGCATGTCTCTTAGAAATTATTTCTATCCTTCTATTGTCAAGCTAACTTCAGAGAACTATTTATCTTGGAAACAAGGGATAAAGAATTTCCTTGAGCAAGATCTACTGCCCTATCTCCTTGGAATCATTCTTGAGCCAATTGACTATAATCAGAAGAATGTATGGTTTAACAATAATGACATGGTCTATGGACTAGTATGTCTTACCATTTCTAAGGATATTCCACATCATGTAGAGCATACTAAGTGCCCTTTCACTGCTTGGACCATCATCCAATAGTTGTATGGAGATATTGGAGCTTCTTCTGAAAATAGCATTTCCTTGGAGAACCAGGCTATTTTGGATAATATTAAGACTTATATTGCCCCATCTTGTGTGGACACATCTTATGTGAATGATCAAATCATTGATACCCCATCAACAATACCTGTTGCAACTTTAGATTCTCGAGATGCTTCTTAAAGAGAATCCAATGATTCATTGTAGTAGGATCATTTACATGTATTTTGGATTTAGTGAATTGGAACCAATTTCTACAAACATTTCTTGTTTGTTTGTAAAACCCCTCATTTTGGATCTATATGACACTATTCAGGACATACATCTTCTCTTTAAAGAAAAATCTTTAGTCCTTGCATCTGTTTCTACTTCAGAGTTCAGTGTTGCTTCTTCAAAAGCTTCCAATCAATTCTTGTCGTAGGACATACACAATCTTCTTGATTCAACTTTATGGGATGATCTCTTGGCAGGGATTTTAGAGTTGTTTATGGAGACACATATTTCATATTTGGAGGACAAATTTGAGGGCTTATCTCTCCTCTTTGATGACAGTCATTATAGTACTATTTTCAATCTATCATTGTCTTTCACTTGTGTTCTACTACAATCTATAAGATATTCTACTTTGTCATCTTCAGCAGTGTGGCCTAGAATGCCTAATTTGATTGTGACAACTTTCAACATCAACATGAGGATACTTGAGCTGACTTCAAAGACTTCATACATCTTGTAGTTTCTTCCTACATATTCCTTTCAAGACTTGTGATATTTCTTGCATATACCTTTGGTTGTGTTTCTTCCTAAGGGGAGGAACATTGTTCGATGATCATGAACCATCTTCTACATTCAATTTTGGACATCTACCATTGGATCTCTTTGGGGGGGCTTCTTTTTCCTTTCACTTCATTTCTCTCTATTATTGGGGGTTGTACTTCCTTTTTGTGAGATGGGGATTCTTCTTCTTTGGGGGGAATTTTATATGTACATGGGTACATAACATGACTTGATTTGTCGAGACCCATCATATTTTGCGTCCTCCTAAGCTATGCTTAAGGGTGGTGTTTGTGTAAGTTTTTATTTTCCTAGCAGGTTAATTTATTTTTCCTTAGTCCTAGGTTTTTCCTACACTTTTATTAAACTTTCTTAGGATAATAAGGTGAGTTTATCATTTAATAACTAGGAGATAAGTGATGTGGTGTCCCCTTCCTTAAAGGGTGGAACACTTTCCACTTTTGGTGGCATCCTTCATTTTTTGTGGTTGATTCCTATTGGTTGGATTTGCCACCTCCATCATCTCCTTAGTTATATATAAAATCACTATCTAGCTTGTATTTTCATACCTTTGAATATTCTTGCATACTTTGACATATATGTACTTTGATGCATGCAGTCATTATTCTACAAATATGATTTGAGCTCCTAATGCAATATTGTCATCTTGACATTTGCACATCTCTTGGAATCTCAGGTCTGTAATTGTGTTATTTCATTTGCAGTTTTATAGCCTATCTCTCTCATAAAAGATTATTCAATCTATTTCAAATTTCTAACGTAGAATACTTTAGAAAAATTGATGATATAATTAGTTAAATAAATGTGATATTATTTAATTAATGTGGTTAGGAGGGGATTTAGACGAAATCAAGATATAATTGACCAAACACAAGTGGTCAATTTTAGGTGTCTACAAGACTATTGCAACTATAAAGAGATATGAAGTGTCATTTCTATTTTTATAGTAGTGTATGTGAGTAGAAGGTGGTGTAGTCATCTTCCAATATAGAATGTCATTATGTAGATGTTGTAATGAAAGTTGTTGTTGTAAAGGGTGAAAAGAGATCCTAGATCTAACTAGTAGATTAACGTGGATCAATCTTTCCTTTCATTTATAATAGAATTCAAACCAACAAGGGTGTTAAGATTGGCTAACAACATAGAAGAAAATCCAATCTTACTTGGGTTTAGCTCCTTTGTTGCTAAGAAAATTGATTAATTTAATGTGAATTTATTGACCTAATTTATTATTAAAACCCAATCTAAAAATATGAATTATTCACATAGAAAAAAATGAAAATTGATGGAACATACATGATGTAGGAGCATCCTTGGTTGTAAAGCAATCCTATATCAACAAAAAATTTCTTTTCTTGCAATTCAGTTGTAGCTTCTTGTAGTTTCTTCCGCATTTTAGCACATCATAATTTCTTAGCTCACAAAGTGGGATAATGGTTCTACATGAGGTCATCTACAACATATCCATATTTCAAGTGATTTTCATTCATTTTTAGAAAGTTATCGCTTTCAAAATTTCACTATCAATTCTCATATAGAGTATTTAGGGCCCACCTAGCTCAAGCTTGTTGTACAGACCTTTTTCGGAGCACGTAGAGCTTTATGGAACATCATTCAAGGCATTTAGGTCTAAGTGGAACTTTCATGGAGATCCACAATATATTTCCATTTCTTGATGGGTTATCTTTTCATGTTCTTGGCCGACCTACATGGTTTGATCTTACATTGGGGCTTGTAAGCCCTTGAGGCTAAAATGGATCATAATTGGAGTAGGGATTCATATTTAAGATACTTTGTAATCCATTGGAATTCAATCAGTTAGTTCATAAGTTCTCAGTTAGTAGTAGATAGGAAGTAGACCAGAAGGTCACAATAAGGCCTTGTGCCAATTGTAATATCTTATAAAGCCCTTGTGACATACCTGTGAGCCCTAGTCATTTTGTATATGTGGCATATGATGCATGTAAGATTACAAGTTGTTGAATCAATGATAATTCATGTTTGCTAAGAATTTCTTGTGTTATTTCCATTGTGTTGAACTCTAGACTACATGGTTGGACAGTGCTTTTTGGACCCTCCGTCTCTGACTGCATTGTAGACTAGAAGGTCACAATAAGGCCTCGTGCCAATTGTAATATCTTGTAAAGCACTTTTGGTAGGCCTGTGAGCCATAGTCATTTTGTATATGTGGTATATGATGCATGTAAGATTACAAGTTGTTGAATCAATGATAATTCATGTTTTCTGATAATTTCTTGTGTTATTTCTGTTGTGTTGAACTCTAGGCTACATGGTTGGACAGTGCTTTTTGGACCCTCCATCTGTGACTGCACCAATACACAAATATGAGAAATAAAGATAGAGAGGAACTTGAAAATGAAAACTAAGCCTAAATTTGAGGAACAAGGGTGAGGGTTCCCTTGACCAAAATTAAGGCTTTTTGAGTGCTTAAAGTTCAATCTTAAGGATAGAGGTTTTCTCTCTACTTTCCTACAACTTTCTATTGATGAAACTTTTGGATATAACCTGCACACATGAAAAGAGGGGGAGAGGTTGTGTTGTATAGGGGATTTCCTAATTCAAACCCTATTTTGGTGTTTCCACCTCGACAAACAACAAATGATGATGGTAAAGAGGGCTTACCCTAGGTCAGGTAGAGGCCAAATAGACAATAATTGACTGTAAAAACAAATGCTAATTGATAATTGATAATGTTACCTTAGGTATGAGATCTCTGCCAAAGTGATGTTCACACCATAAGTTTCCATAAATGGATGATTGAATTACTTTGAAAATCTACAAAATGTTATTCCACATAACACGATAGACTGTTGTAGCTTACATGTAGATGATAACTCACATACATCTTCATAATAGGAGCATAAAAGTGCATAATTGATCATGAGAGTGCCTCGTTCATAATTCTTAATATTCAAATGAGAGGAAAACTTATTTATATATGCATTCAAATTGATATTTTTGGTTATAGGATGGCTTGAGGTCACTTTATAATTCTCAAAGCCAACATTAAAATAATATCTATTGAAATAGGGAACCTTTAGGTCAAGGGTTTCTTCACCCTTGTTTGGATTTTTTTAGCCCAAATTTCTCAGGATATCGGGGATTTTAATATATTTTCCCAACCTAGTCCTAAAATGAATAAATTATTAATATAATAAATGTTATAGACAAAATAGGGTGTCAATATAGTGTGAAATTGACAAGGGTAAGAATTTTGTAAGAATTGGCTATGAAGGTAGCCACCCAAGATCTAGAGGCCTAATAGAAAGCACAAGAATAAGAGAAATAGAAATAAGATGACAAGAATAAACTGTATTCAATGTCAATAATATGAGATGATAGAATGAGAACCCCTTTACAACAACACTCTCATCTGCAGAAAAAGACAACTCAAGATCTAGCAAGGATGAAGGTAGAACATACTCCAAAGACGATGTCTCCTCAAAAGAGAAAGTGGCCTCCTCCAACTGCTGTAAAGATGCATCCACAATCACATCAACCTCAAAAGACTGATCATGTAGAGGAGGGTCAGAGTGTTCCCTCGCAACAACTGAAGAAGAATCACCTTCATCGAAGAGAAGATGTAAGTAATCAAGTGTGTCTCCCAATTCTGCAATGTAGGACTCCACAAACAAACTGCCAATGTCTGACAAGTAGTCATCCCATGAAGCTGCTATTGGAAGACAAGGTATGCACTGTTGCACTGAATCACAAGGAATTGAAACTGTCAGAACACAAGTATCATCAGGTACATCAGTCAATGTAGGAGATGGAGTATCAACAACAGGTTCAAGAACCTCAGAAGTAGAAAGCACTCCAAGATTCAAGTAACCATACTCAATCTCCTCAAGTGTGTCCACACTAGGGTGAACTGAATCATCAATAGGAGCAAAATATGAGAAGGTGTAGAACCGAGAACGATCATCAACCTCCCCAATTGCAACAAGAGCCCTGCTATGCAAATCCCGAACAATGACAGAGTCTGGTGTGAACTCTACACTCTTTCCTGTACCACTGTGTGTAATCTGATAGATGGAAAGGATGTTCCTTGACAAAGTAGGCACACATAGAACATCATTGAATGCTCCACCTTCAACATCAATAGAACCCTTCCCACAAACTGCCAAAGATGTGTTGTTGGCCATCAAAATGGGTGGTGATGAACAAGAATCAAATGAAGAGTACATATCCTTGGACGAAGTCATATGATGTGAAGCTCCTGAATCAAGGATCCACCTATCTGAATTGGAATCTGCAACTGCAAGAAATGCTTGCCCCTTATGTTTCTCAAATTGAGATGATGTAGAAGAAGGAGAAGAGCTTGATGTTGTTGCCATGAGAGTTGTTCCTTTTCCCTTAGAAGAAGTGGAAGGGGATGAGTCCTTCTCCTGATATGCAGCTGGCAAGTTGATGTTGTTCTTCTTAAGGATATGTTTCAACTCATCAATTTGCTTAACATAACAACGATGCTCCTCATGACCAAACTTTTTGCAATATGCACATGTTGGTTGCTCCCTCTTGCTTGAATAGTTGTACTTCTTTGAAGAAGATGAAGTTGAACTTTGTTGTGGAGGAGTAGATTGTTGGTTCTCTCCTTGTGGCTTTGGTGAATATTGTTTTTGCTTCCTATTGGAACCCTTTCCTTGAGTCCCTTGATTCCCTTGATTAGCCACCAAAGCTTTGGACTTTGAAGACTTGAGAATCCCCATGCTTACCAACTTTGCTTGTTCTAACATCAACATTTCTGTAAAAGCATCAAATGTAGGCATAGTGAAAGAACTACCTACTGTCAAGCAATGGGTTTGGAAGCTAGAAACAAATGCTTGCATATTCTAATGGAAGTTTTCCCAACAAATTGTAGACCAACTGTGCATCCTTCTTATCAATGCCACAATCCTTAAGCTGTGCTCTTAGCTCATTTGCCTTAGTGACATAGTCTTGGATTGTATCAAAATTCTTGGGATCTAACATTGTGAGATCATTGTCAAGCTGATAACCTCTAATCTCATCAACTTGGCCATACAATTGACCAAACTTTTCCCAAGCTTCTTTAATTGTTGTACACTTATCAATTTGAAAGATTAGATCTTTTGATACATATTTTCTTAATGTTCCAAGAGCCATAGTATTTTTAGTGAGCCAATCCAAATGAGCAACAGGATTAGCTTTAGGATCAAATGGTGCAACAATAGTTCCATCAATATAATGAGTTAATCCTTTTTCCATTAACTTACTCCATGCATCAATTTTCCAAGAAGCATAATTATGTGGAGTTAACAAGGGAAACTTAGGAGAACCCATAGCAGCAAAACGAACAAGAACAAGATAGAGAGAGAGGCACAATCACTCAAGACACCCCCCCAAATTCACTCAATCAAAGAACCCCCCCCCCAAAAAAGATGATTTGGCACTTTATAATTAGTGTGTGTACAATGGCCACTTGCAAGCCAAGCAAAGTGGGCTTCTGATTTTCAATGTTTTACAACAGTCTTAAATAGGCTACAACATACTCAAATGACTGATACAAAAGACCAAACTGAAATCTTATCTTTACAAATATCAAAATAGGCCAAAAATGACCAAGTGCTAAAAGTACAATTTCTGATCACAATCACTACAAACTGATAGCACCACTGTGAAGTTCAGAAAAAATTATGCACTTTAAAAAAAAATGACACCTGAAAAGGAGTTCGTATGAGCCTGAACGGAGCCCCTGAAGTTGCAAAAATGGTGACAATCGAGCAAGACCTGAGACAAATCCAATTTTTTGGAAAATACGTGCACCAAAATCAAAAAATAACTTCACCACTGTGATGTACACGAAAAATTAGCCCAGATAAAAAAAAATTGCACCAAAAAAGGCCTCAAAATGACCAAGATATGAGCCTTTGAAGATGAACTGCAAAATCAAAAACTCAATCTGTGAGGGGGTCTAAATTTTCAAATAACAGCTGATGCAGTGCTGACGTCATCAAAGCAATAGGTTAAATTTGACGGCTGTTTGACCGTCGCCGTCGCCCTGTCCCGGAAAATGTCGCCGGAATATTCCTGCGGGTGGACGGAATCTTCGTAGGGAATATGCTTTTGGAAATGGAATATTCTTAGTGCCGGAATCATGCCGGAATATTCCTATCGCTTGCCGGTGATGCCGAAATTTTTTGCAGTCGACGGAATATACTCTTGCCAGAATCTGCCGGAATATGACTGCCGATTTGAATTACCGCCGGGAGTTTTTACCGGCCACCTACCGGTGCTTTAATGGCCGTCGGTGGAGAGGAGTGTGGGTCTGCGGGTGGGGGCTGCGGGGGCCATGTGGCGGCTCCTGGTGGCCGCGGTACCCTGCGGTACAGAGTCCGTAGATTTTTGTCTGCGGGCTATTTAAAATATTTCTTTTTTTTGATTGTTTTTGTTTATTAAAAAAACTTTTACAACAATTAAAAACTGCGAAAAATATATATATTTTTGAATGATTTTTTTTTAAAAACTTTCGCAACAATAATAATTTTTTTTTTTGAAAAAATATTTTCGTACCGCAGTAATGATGGCTGGGCCGTACGGCTCGGCCAACAAATTTTTTTTGCCTCGGCGGACAATTTGCTTTGATTTAGATGATTTGGCAGTTGATTTATAGGTTCTTGGCCCTTCTGAGCATGATGGCGATGTCCTTTTCAGCTGAAAATGCTCCACAGTGGTAGCTACCTCCTGGATCTGGCAACCACCTTCGATCTTCAACCCTTTGTAGATTTGGCCTCCAATGTCCAACTGAAACGAAACGAAAGGCAAATCTGACTATCTCGGACACTCCGGATGCAATGACGAGCTTAGATCTGATGCAACAAGCTCCCAAAATGCATCTGCAACACAAGGCCAAAAAAGGAACCCTCCAAGAATCTCTCCAAAAGACTAACTAAAGGCACTTCAAATGCTTTGATACCATGTAAGAATTGGCTATGAAGGTAGCCACCCAAGATCTAGAGGCCTAATAGAAAGCACAAGAATAAGAGAAATAGAAATAAGATGACAAGAATAAACTGTATTCAATGTCAATAATATGAGATGATAGAATGGTACAATGCTATGCAAAAGTACATAGGAGACCCCTTGGTTATATAGCCAAGGTGAGAACATAGGAGGGTATAAGATTATGACAAGTGTCGTAATCTTATGACATGTGACAACAATGAAGAGTTATCACTCCATCTAAAGTGGAAAAGGATAATGTGATAATCTCCACAAAAGGTGGAGAGATAATCACATGATGTGTCCACAAAAGGTGGAAGTGATGAGGTATGACATGTCAAGTCCACCAAAGGTGAAAAATCTCCAACAACTTCCTATGTGGTCCCTAAGTAAACTTAACTAAGGTGTAATCATGACCTAGGACAAGGTACAAGACATTTAATTACACCAACAAATTTTATGATGCTACAATTGTAACAAAGATGTCAATAGAAGCATATTGAGGCAAAAAGGGAGGTTACAAAAGGGAACATGTTGCATGAAGAAAACTAAAGGTGTGTCTTTTAGCAAAGGATGTGTTGGGTAGAAGATGTGCAAGAATTAACATGTTCTCCATCAAGGAAAGAAATATAGAGAATGAAGATAATTGAGGAATATGGATCAATAGAAAGCCATGGTAGAGGAAAGTGATTGAGATCTATAATTTATATAAAAAATTAGAAGGGTTAAGGCTAGGATGGGGATGTTTCAAGGAGAGATGGTTGGGACATTAAGCTTAGTAGAGGGAAAGGTAAATGAGACTCATAAAGAGGACATCAACATAGAGACACAAAAATTATTGAGTGAGGAGGATCATAAAGAATCAATGGAATGTGAGTTGGTATTGGAGCATAGATTTACATTGGGAGGACTTAAAGACTAGGTAGACTTCATAAAGGGAATGCTTTGTGTTGCCACATTAACTAGATGGAAGGAAAAAGAAGGTAAAGTATAGAACTGCAAAAGAGATATACTATGGTCTTAGGAGTGATAGATGAGATGCTCTATCTTGATGAATAATCTAGGTGATTAGAGAGGATAAAGTCTAGGAGGAAAAATAACACATAGGAGAAGGATTGTATGCAATCTCTAGAAGAAAAGGAGACATTCTTAGAGGAAAAAATGAGGTAGAAGCTAAGGAGATAGATGAGGTAGAGGATTTAAAGGGATGTAATCTTGATGATACTTCTAGGTAGGAAGTACAAAGTGGGGAAATGAATCTTCCCATGCAAAAAAAACCAAAGAAATAGTTGATATATTAGGAACTAGGGGCTATCATAATTAATAGACCAATAATTACAAATGACCATTTAGATGAGGAGGTGGATCATGAAGGTTTTGTGAACACACATGCACTAGTGAGGATGTAGAAGGCATGCAAAAGGAGATATCACATGAGATATGAGAAGTGAAATATTATATGAAGTTATTGATGACATGATAATCATGTAAATAACAAGTGGGGAGAAAAATGTTACATGGGATCAATGCAGAGGTATCAACATGGAAGAAATGTGTTATTTAAAGGGCATAAAAGAATGAAGTAAACATGCAATTTTGTTTTTGTACAAATTCTATCTAAATCCCAAGGGAAGGAGCATGAAGTGAAGCCATCAAATAGATGAAGATCTCTATCAAATATAACTTTCACACTAATCTTAAGTTAGGGAGTGTGAAGAAGGAGAAAAAGGAGTAGAGTTGGAAAGAACTAGCTTAATTATGTAAGGAAAAGGCTGATGAAAATCCACTATAAGCACCAAATAATATATAAGGAGGCATGTAAGAGCTACCTACACTAGTTTAAATACCAAGATTCACAATATTCTGAAAGAGGGACACAAAAAGGTGGTGTACACAATAAGAATAAGGTGGGAAAGGGAGGTCCATAAGAATGAAGTAGAATGAAAGATAACAAAAGATAAGGCAATTTATGTCCCATAGAGTGTTGTACACAATTGAAAGAATTTAGAAAATAAATGCAAAGAGAAGAGGTGATAGTGGGATTACAACACAGGCGTCTTGGGGAAGATGCAATGATAATAAAAAGTAGTCTTAGAAAGACCACACAAAAATATTGTGTGAGCCATTATAGATAATAAATCCTAAGAAAAGAACATGGTAAGAAGGATCCTTTGGTAGAAGTGGAAGGGATATAGTCGGATGAATATCACAAGAAGAAAAGGAAGAAGGAGAAGGAAAAGGAGGCCCAAAGGAAGGTGGTCAAGAGAGAACCCAACTACAAATAAGTTGGGAAAGAATATTGGATGAAGGTGGTCAATTTATGGTAAGATGGAACCCACAAGAGAATTTAAATAAATCAATTGGGGCTTGAGGAAAAGAAAAATGGTATTGGGATAGACCTATAAAGGGTATTTTTTGTAATAAATAGGAAGGGTTAAGTGGTAGAGAAGAGAAAGAATGTGTTGAAGGAAAGAGTGGTGACCATTATGTTTTTGTTACACCCCGTGTGTTATTACCTATTTACTATTACCTTGTTTGGTAAATTGCTTTAATAAATGTGAATATGTTTTATATCTATTCAAATTCTGATGGAAATATGATGAATGGATGGTTGATTCTATGTAATGTTTTATGATGATTTTGTAAATGAAATATATGAGAAGCATATGAATGTATTGATTCAGCTAACTACTGTTATAGTGAACTAAGATGGATGCAGGAACAAGTTCAAACCTTCGAAAGAGAGGGGAAGTATCACTCAAGAGAAGAACTTGGTCTAGTAACCTTTAATTCAGCCTTACTAAGCATTCACACACTCACGCCCTAGTTGGTCTTAGTTGATTTAATCCAGTTCGAGTAGATGGTAAGTGATCTTCAGTTTGGTTGTATATGTTTATATTGATTTGCGATCTTGTTTTATGAATGTTTGGGATGAAGAATGTGATGAAGTCTTGATGTTAAGTGGAAGTCCTTCCTTTTGTGTTTATTATTATGTTGATAAGATATATGGCATAAAATGTACATAGATGTATATATGTACATGTCTATGGTAAACTCATACATGTGAGTAAATACGTACATGGGTATACTTAGGTAGATGTACCTATGCATGCTCATGGAAAAATTACCCATATGCATGAGAAAACTGATTGGACTAAAGTGACATATATATATGCATTATGTGTATATATGTCGATCGATGGATTTGTGAGTATGAGTGTTTTTATAAAGATAATGAAATGGTATTATGTATATGTATATAAGTAGTATATATATATTAATATATATGTATTGAGTAATATAGTTACATATATATTAATATGTATTTATATATAATTGTATATATATATATAATATTATTCTTTATATATTTATTAATTAAATGTATTTGATAACTTAATGAAATGGATATATATTATTATATATATGTATTGATATATATATCCACATACTAATGGATATATATATCTACATATATATATATATGTAAATGAAAGTTATTAGAGATAATCTCTAAGCACAATATATAGTGCTATTCTTAAGTGAAGTGCCAAAATGAATAAAGTGCATTTGGGTAAAAGCACAATCTTGTGTCACACTTTATAAAGGAATCAACCAACAACAAAATTTTTTTTGAACTTTGACCACATAAAAGTGGTCTTTAAGTTTTGAATTTCAAAATAATGTAAACTAATGAAATGTAGAACTTTTGATGAAGTTTTTCCCTATAATTTTTAGATTTAAAAAAAACTATTTTCATTAAATTTTTATCAATTTAAGAACATATTTTGGAATGCTGAAAATTTTAGAAAAAAGTGACTTCATGGGTTGTCAAAAAATGAATTGAAAAAAACTTCATTTCTCCGTATTTTTTTTTCTCCAAATTGGTAACTTGTGCATGGAAAAAAAATCAAATTTTCATGTATATTTTTCTCGTAATAACGTTTTAAAGTCAAACTTGTCAAAATTCGACAGTTTTCACAGGCCGTCAACTATTGTCTATTTTTTTAATCATTTTTAAAAAGAAAATTATACCCTTTTGAAGAAGATTCCTCCTCTTGTGCCCCATATATTTTTTTTAAAAAATTAATATGTTTTACTATTTTTTAAAATTTCTAATCAACCTCTTTTTTCACTTTAACAACCTACTTGCATTATTTTAAAAATAAAATATATTAAAGCTAATCAAAATATTAAAAAAATTACATATTCAGATTCACCACTCCAAGCTCTACAAAAGGGTATTTTTTATTTATTTAAAAAACATCATTCTGACTAAAGAAATACTTAGCTAAAGTTGAAAGTTTCAAAACATTCTGAAAAAAGTTAGTTGGCTGCCAACTAGGATGCCACATAGACAGTTTCGGTAGAAACCCCACACAATAAAATACGCCAATTTAAGCCAATTTGAAAGCTCCAAAGGGAAACAATTTTTTTTTTTTAAGATTTGGGGGAAACATATTTGGCCAAAACCTTGTCTGCCACGTACAAGCCATGTGGTTTTAGTCGAAACCTATTTGACTGAAACATTTTCGGCCAAAAATGTTTCGCTCGAAACTATTTATTTGGCCGAAAGTGTGACACAACTTTGTGCTTTTACCCATATGTCATACATGGCGCAAATTTTAAAGGAATGATAACTAGCGCATAAAGTATTATAAGACCAAGTCAACCAATGTATGAATCACGTCTATGTTGTTGTGTATATGTTTGAGTAAGAAGTTAATATAGTTTTAAAAGCCATTTGAAACTGTCAACTCACGCACCAACATATGAATGTGGCACCATTTTGTAAGTGTTTGGGATGCATGAGAAGTCTGCAAAATGCGTATAAGTCTATAAATAGCATTGAGACTCAATCAAAAGTGAACTTGGCAACATTATGTGAAGGAATTCAAATTAGGAAACTTGTTTTGAGCTTGTTGTCCCTTATAAAAAGTCGACTCGGCTATTTAAAATGGTGAGGGTTGTTATGTGTTGCAAACTTGTGAGTTAGCTTGGTGAGTCGTTGTGATGCAAGTAAGGTGGAGAAAATCACTATTCAACACCAAATAACCCGACTCAAACAATGAAGTCAACCTTTGATTACAAAATCACCCAACTTCCCTGAAAACATCTCTAAGGCTTCTAGCCCTCAAAACCATCAAAATGGAGATATCCTTTTGAAAAGGCTATACAATGGCCACCCAAACATCAAATTAGACTTGTCACATATCCCAACACTCTGTCCTAAAAGATCTCACAAGGTTTCTTTGTGCCAACATTGAGAAACAACAAACTGACCCTACAAAAGGCTACTAGAATTAACCCAATTTAACAAAGGAGGTCCCTCATAATCATCTTCCCTTCACAAAATCTCATAAAAAATTCATAAGTAAGGTGTCAAAACTTCAAATTTCAACATTTGTTTCCACATTCAAGGTTTTTACAATGTTGATCTCACAAACCCTCCATTTACATGCAATACACTAGGGTTTTAATGAAATTCATATCTCCAAGGATTTCCAACCTCTGCCAAAGCTTCAAACCAATCAAAAATGATATGCACATGCCCAAAAATCTCATACAGAGACAATTTCATCAGTTTTTTTTTATCAAAACCCTACCATAGTAACTCATTTTTACATGGAAATCTACTCTGCCTAGCCCTAGGGCAACATCCAAACTTGAACAACTCACTTTATTTTCCCACCAAAACATTAGGACACTTAATCTACATTATTTTAGACCCATTCCATGATAAACAATGGATACAAAAGTGGAATGGGTCAATTAGGCATATTAGAAGACCTTCAACAATGAAGACTGTGATAACAGGGCAGTCACAAGAAAATTAAAAGAACTCACACAAATCAGAATGTTAGACCCTCAAAATGGGTGGAAATGAAAAATAATACATGTTACCATCGAACAAAAAATATTTCATAGCATCAAGTAATCTATATGGGCCATACATAATAGAAGAAGACCTGAAAACACAAGAAAAATGCAGAAGAAAACGTTGTTTTTTTTATTTGAATGCTTCAATATATGAACCAACAACCTTGTTCAAGCCTTTCAAGGGAATTTTATACTTTTTCAATTCAAAAACCAACCATCCAACATTCCTAACTATTTTTTAAAACTTCCAAGACTCTTAATATTACCTAAATATGCAGTTTAACACTTTTGATTGATAATTTTTTTTGCATTTATGCAATTTTTGACTTCTAAATACAAAAGACTCAAAATCAACTTATTACAAGGATAATGGTCTCACAAGACCTTATTTTAGCATAAATAAAACTCTAACACCCCCAAACTAACCTAGAAACACTCAAATTCACCTTGCTACATTGTCACCATATCAAATTTTGCATTATGGTTGTAGGTGCTCCTGCACCATACAACTCCACTGAAAAAAACTCCACCATCCTTCATACATAATTCTATGACCTACAAACACATTTCTTTGGTTCATAAACTCTTTCCATTGTTCTCCTTCAATTTTCCCTGCACCTTTGACTACATTTGCATTTGAATAACTCTTTATGTTTGTCATCATACCTACTGTCTACCCTCTTTCCATTATTTGTTCAAAACTTGATGTTGTCCTTGTCTTCACACCTACAAGAAAACAATTATTAGTATTCCATGGAACTGACTTCCCCTTGATTTTTGTTGGAAACACAAGGGTAGACAACTGAGAGGGGGGGTGAATCAATTATCTTAGAAATTTAAACTTATTAAACTTATTAACCTTATTCTCAGATCTGATAAATAAAAATGAAAGCATGAACCATCAACACATCAGAGACACACATAACACCAAGATTTTTTACGTGGAAATCCTGTTAGGGGAAAAACCACGATGGAGGTTAGTCCATAAGATTATACCCTATTAAAAGTATAAAAGGATGAAATGGGGAATGCACATGCATTTAGGCACACTGCCTAGAGCTCACTGCTCAATTACAACAAGGCTTAATACCCAAAGAAAGACACACTGTCTTACAGAAACATTCAGATTACATCCACAGGATTTTGAATTGAGAAAATAGCATCTGCTAATGCCTGATTATAGTTCCGGTTAAGCATGTGAATACTTCTTCACACTCTGCTTCTACCTTCAAATGATTAAGACATAATTTTCACATCTCATACACATGCATGCCATCAAATGGAATAAAAAATTGCTTATATATATCCGCAACAAGAGATTACATTGCTACATGTTGGCCTCAACAAAATAATAAAACATATGCAAACTATCGGCCCAAAATAATAAATAATTTTCAATGCGAATCGACCAATGTCAATCACAACATAATGAATACCCAAAAAAAATCCTCGAACAAGAAACACCTTCAAAAATTATTCCTCGAAGATCCACAACACGCTACAACCACCTTGTCGGTCAAGAACATGAAAAATATGAACACACAAGAGAAAATATCTAATCGCGAGCATAACGATCAATGCAAACATGCAACACAGATAGAGCACGATCTAGAAACATCCAAAAAATCATGAATCACCAGAGAAGCATCCGCAACAATTGAACTCACTAGAATCACATCATCTTTATTCAGGAACACCAACTGAAGCAACATAATGATTGTTAGAACACAACTGTTCATAACTCAATCAAATCTTCATGCAGATCTCTGAAACTTAATGTGGATAAACTAGATATACTTGACAATAAACCCTTTAATCCACAACCTCTGAGCATCAACGTAATGAGCTAACCAAAAAATTGAACTTCACTTCACCACTGACAACCTGCAACTTATTTTATTACAATTTTCTCAATATCCTTGACATATATAGCCTTGAAGACATTTATGCCAATAGTGTTGACATCAATGACAACCACATATCGGCAACATCCAACAATCTCCCCCTTTGGCATTGATGGCAACACATGATGTGAAAAACACCATCAACACAACTATCTTTAGTACTTAATCCCCCTTAGGTTGACTCTTTTCTCCTCAAGTCTTTCACATGACTCTTCTCCCCGGGTAATTCACAGTTTTTCACATGACTCTTATCCCCCTTTGAAATCAATGACAAAGATCCCTTTTCTTCACACAAGCTTTCAACCACATATCTAAACATCTGACTACTCCCCCTGAGTAGCAGCCACCACAACATCAATCCAGATCAAGATATGATTGTGAAATGCACATACTGATGCAAGACAATGCATCTTAGTTTTGATTAGGAGGGGTAATCACCCTTAGGTTCCCTTTGAGATACTCACAATTATCCTTAGGCAACAGTTTGGTAAAGATATCTGCAATCTGACTTCCTTTTCACTCACCTTCTCTCTCAAAAAGTGAAACTTGATAGATATATGCTTGGTCTTTGAATGCAGCACCAAATTCTTAGAAATATTAATTGTACTTGAATTATCACAAAATATAGCAATATGTTCATCATACACAACTCTGAAATCTTCCAACATCTGCTTCATCCATAATACTTGAGTACAATTATTAGCAACAACAATGTATTTTTCCTTTGCAGTAGATAAAGAAATGACATTCTGCTTCTTACTTAACCATAAAATCAGCTTCTTACCCAAGAAAAATGCACCACCACTAGTACTCTTTTTGTCATTCACATCACCTGCCCAATCAGCATCAGTAAAGGCACTCAAAGTAATGTCATCATCTTTAGGATACCACAGGCCAAAATCAACTGTCCCCTTAAAGTATCTAAAAATTCTCTTCACAACAGTCACATGAGTTTCTTTAGGATCAACTTGAAATCTTGCAAAAATGCATACAACATTCATGATATCAGGTCTAGTTTGAGTCAAATAGAGAAACCCATCAATCATCGATCTATATCTAGTCTGATTTTCTTTTGGACAACTATCATCTTGTGTCAACTTACATCCAGTCATCATAGGTGTACCAACTGGCTTTGAATCTTCCATACCAAACTTCTTTAGAAATTCTTTCACATACCTGGACTGAGATATAAAGATCCCTTTATCTAGTTGATTAATTTGCAATCCCAAAAAGAATTTCATCTCACCAATCATAGACATCTCAAACTCATTTTGCATCTCATCAATAAACTTCATGCACAAACTATCATCTCCTCCAAAAATGATATCATCAACAAAGACTTCAACAATAAAATATTTATCATCATCAATCTTGAAATACATATTACTATCAGTAGTACCTTTATTAAATCCAAGCTTCAACAAATAATTGTCCAATTTGGCAAACCATGCTCCTGGGGCTTGATTGAGTCCATACAATGCTTTCTTCAACTGACAAACCATATCTCCCTGACTAGTCAATTGAAATCCATCAAGTTGCTCAACATACACCTCTTCTATTAGTTCACCATTTAAAAATGTTGACTTGACATCCATCTGATAAACCTTGAAGTTTTTGTAAGTAGCATAAGTAAGAAATAGTCTTACAGCTTCAATCCTAGCAATTGGGGAAAAAGTTTCTTCAAATTCAATTCCTTCCATCTGAGAATATCCTTTACACACTAGTCTTGCTTTGTTTCTAACTACTTCTCCTTGCTCATTCAATTTCTTTCTAAAGACCCATTTCGTTCCAATTACATTTTTGTCCTTAGGTCTAAGAACAAGAATCCATGTATCATTCTTCTCAATCTGCAGTAATTCTTCTTTCATTGCTTCCATCCAATGCTCATCTTTGCATGCTTCATTGACATTAGAAGGCTCAGTCTTTGAAATCAATTAGTATTCTTTTGCAATTTTTCTCCTAGTCTGAACACCTTTGTTTTCATCACTTATGATCTGATCTTCTAAATTATGTAGTCTTATAGACCTTGGAGTCTTAGGATGTTCTTGAACTTCAGGCTCTTGTGATCTCACTTCTTCACTTTCACTAGTTCCTTCCTCTTGATTTTCCTGATTCACCAGAATGATCTGAACTTGATTTGAAGTCTGAACTTTCTTTCCTTTATTTGAACTATCATTTTGAATCATATCCATAGGTTCTAGATGGTCTAGCTATGTCTTCATCAACCTTGACATTAGCACTTTCAACTAATTTCCTCAATCTCTTGTTGTAGCACGGTAGGCCTTACTCTTAGTATAATAACCAAGAAAGATTCCTTCATCACTTCTAGCATCAAACTTTCCTATATCTTCATCTCTTTTGATAAAGAATTTACTCCCAAAGATTTTGAAATATCTAACCATAGGCTTATGACCAGACCATAGCTCAAAAGGAGTCTTACCAGTATCACCTTTGACTTGTACCTGGTTGAGGGTGTAAACAACAGTACTCAGCTTCTCTCCAATAGATATGCAGAACATTTCCTTCCAGCATCATAGTCCTACCAACATCTTGAATTGTCGTGTTCTTCCTTTCCACAACTCCATTTTGTTGAGGGGTCTGTGAGGCAGAAAATTGTCTCTTTATCCCATGCTCTTCACAAAAAAAATTAAACTCATGGGAAGTGAATTCACCACCTCTATCTGATCTCAAACATTTAATCTTCAGACCGGTATCTGTCTCAACCATAGACTTAAAAATCTTGAATTTCTCTAGAGCTTCATATTTTTCCCTTAAGAAAGTAACCCACATCAATCTAGAGTAATCATCAATAAGTAACATGAAGTACCTGTCTCCTTGTAAAATTATGATTCTAGAGGGACCACACAAATAAGTATGAACAAGCTGCAACACTTTATTTGAACAATGTTATTTGCTCTGGAATGAAATTCTAGTTTGCTTCCCTAACTGACATTCCTTGCATATGGTATTAGTAGGTTCATCAACTTAGGAAGATCTCTCATAGCTTGAGTAGAACTTATCTTGATGATATTATCAAATACATGACACATTCTCCTATGCCACAACCAACTTTCATCAACTTGAGTAGCATTCAGGTGAAATATATTACCTTTTGTTTTTGTACCCGATGCAATCACATTTTCAGAACTCCCAAATATTCTACACTTTCCATGCTTGAATTGAAGATTGTATCCCTTGTCAACCATCTGTCCAACACTTAAGAGATTATGCTTCAAACCTTCCACATAAAGGACATAATCAGTATTATGCTTACATCAAGAGAAATGGATCCTCTGCCATGGGTTACACCAGCTTTGTCATCACCAAATCTTACAACACCACCATCATACTTTTCCAAGCTCACAAACTTACTTTTATCACTTGTTGTGTGATGAGAGCATCCACTGTTATTCACCCATTCATCTTTCTCTTCAACTCGAGCAGTTAGGGATTTCTCCACATTTGAGCAACTAGCAGATTCAGTAGGGGATTGATCATTTTCCTTGATAGTAATAAATACCCATTCATCCTCACTTACATTCCCTTTATCAGATTCATCATCTGTCACACCTTCATCAACAACATTATAACACTTTCTTTGGAATCTAGGCTTATTAGGTCTTGGATTAGGAACTCTTTCCGGACACCTTGATGCAAAATGACCTATTTTATTGCAAGAAAAACATTTAATAGGAAACTTTCCTTTATACTTACCTTCTCCTCTAGCTTCTCTCTTAACAATAAGTGCTTCAAGCTCATCTAGCTCTCTCTCTTCTTCTTCAATATTTTGCATTTCCTCCTCATACTTGAATACCTTTCTAGAAGAACTTTCACCCTAGATCATATATCTTTGCTTATCTTTTCTGGATGTAGTAGCCTTGAATGCAGATTTTGTCTTAGGAAGAGCATCACCAAATTCACTCAACTCAAAAGCAGTAAACTTACCAATCAACATATCTCTGGTCACATTTGTCACAGTCTGGATCTCCTCAATAGCAATAGCTTTGATTTTTATGCAGTAGGCAAAGATCTAAGCACTTTAGCAACAATCTATGATTCTTCCAATTGTCCACCAACACATCTGATACTACACACAAGTTCATTCACTCTTTGCATAAAAGAAGTAATGTTCTCATCATCATCCATTCTCAACATTTCATATTTCCCTTTCAGACTTTGCAACTTAGCAATCTTCACATGAGTATCACCTTCATACAAAGTTTCCAACTTTTTCCAGATCTTATAAGTAGTCTTCAGATCCATCACATTTTTCATCTCAGAATCAGTCAAAGCACTCAACAAAGCTTCCTTAGCCATGATATTATATTCAACATCCTTAATCTCAGTAGTAGTAGAAGGACCATTCTATGGGATAACATACCTATTCTTTGTAATGTTCGAGTAGGGTTCACCAATGCATCTCAGATGAAACTCCATTCGATTCTTCCATAGAGAATAATTTGTTCCATCAAATCTCAAACCATCCTTCTTGTATGTCGCCATCCTGGATCACCTCAAGCTGTTAAAATTCTTCCAAGGAACCTACTCTGATACCAATTGTTGGAAACACAAGGGTAGACAACTGAGAGGGGGGGTGAATAAGTTGTCTCATAAATTTAAACTTATTAAACTTATTAACCTTATTCTTAGATTTGATAAATAAACATGAAAGCATGAACCATCAACACATTAGAGACACACATAATACCAAGATTTTTTACATGGAAACCCTGTTAGGGGAAAAACAATGGTGGAGGTTAGTCCACAAGATTATACCTTGTTAAAAGTATAAAATAATGAAATGGGGAATGCATATGCATTTAGGCATACTGCCTAGAGCTCACTGCTTAATTAAAACAAGGCTTACTGTCCAAAGGAAGACACACTATCTTACATAAACATTTGGATTACATCCATAGGATTTTGAATTGAGAAAATAGTATATGCTAATGCCTGATTATAGTTCTAGTTAAGCACATGAACACTTCTTCACACTTTGATCACTCTTCTTCACACTTTGCTTATGCCTTCGAATGATTAAGCCATTATTCACACATCTCATACACACACATGCCATCAAATGGAATAAACAATCGCTTATATATATCCACAACAAGAGATTACATCGCTACATGTCAGCCTCAACAAAATAATAAAACATATGCAAATTGTCGACCCAAAACAATAAATAATTTTCAATGCAAATCGACCAATGTCGGCCACAACATAATGAAGACCCAAAACAAAATCCTCAAACATGAAATACCTTCAAAAATTATTCCTCAAAGATCCACAACACGCTACAATCACCTTGTCGGCCAAGAACATGAAAAACATGAACAAGCAAGAGAAAATATCTAATCGCAAGCACAACGATCAATGCAAACGTGCAACATAGATAGATAACGATTTAGAAACATCCAAAAACATTGTGAATCACTAGAGAAGCATCCGCAACAACTAAAATTACTAGAATCACATCATCTTCATTTAGGAACACCAATTGAAGCAACAAAATGATTGTCAAAACACAACTACTCATAACTGGATCAAATCTTCATACGAATCTCTGAAACTTAATGTGGATAAACTAGATATACTCGAAAACAAACCCTTTAATCCACAACCTATGCTCATCAATGTACTGAGCTAACCAATAGACTGAACTTCACTTCATCACTGACAACCTGCAACTTATTTTATTGCAATTTTCTCAATATCCTTGACATATACAACCTTGAAGACAATAATGCCAATAGTGTTGAAATCAATGAAAACCACATATCAACAACATCCAACAGTTTCATCCTCATGCTTACATCTACTCTCGAGTTCTTGGACACCCTGTCCTTTCACCTCTGTCATTAGTTCTTTCTTTACTATCCGTTTAGCATCTTTTATCACTATCTTGTCAGGATTTTGTACTATTGCACCTACAAATCCTACTTGTCTTTCAACCTTATTCTCAATGATAGGACACTCAATGGTCCCCACCAAAAGATTTCCATGCAAACTCACTATCAATCCACTTTTCAACCCTGCACTTACCTTCATATCTGTTGTCCCTATATTCTCATGTCTCAAACAGTCTGTAACACTCATTTTTTTTCTTCATTCACATTATTTGCAAGTTCTCTTCTTCCACAAATGATGACCTTTGCCTTACCTTTCTCGTCTTCCACCAAAGGAGTTAAAACACACCTGCATCCATCTTTCACTATTGTGTAAGTATTCTTTCTGCCATCATACAAAGCTCGCCTATCATATTGCCAAGGTCTACCTAGAAGTAGGTGACAAAAATCCATAGGAAGAATATCACAAACAACACTATCCTTGTAATCTCCAATCTGGAAATCTACCACAACCTTTTCATTTACCAACAAAGATTGTCCATCACTTAACCATGAAACTTTATAAGGAAATTCATGAGGTATTTTTTTCAAATTTAACTTGTTCACCATCTTAGTAGACACCATGTTTTCAGTTGATCTAGAATCAATTACAATCTTGCATACCTTATTCTTGCACTTAAAAGTAGTCTTGAAGAGGCTCTTTCTTTGTAATGGTTCTACCTCTCTGTCTACCTTCAACACTATCTTCCTCATCATCAACATCTCCCTTGTTTCAGGAGTAGCTCTCAAAATTGTAGAATTTGTGCTTTCACACTCCTATTCTTGAACCAATTGTGCTCTCATATCAATCCTTTTTTCACCACTTGATGAACTACCAATCCTTTCAGGACATTTCCAAGATAGATGACCATACTCATTGCATGTATAACATCTCCCTGCAAAATAATTAGAACTTCTACTAGCACTAAACCTTCCTCTACCTCTAAAACCTCCTCTAGTATCAACACCTTTTTACTTACCTTTATTTTCTCCTTCTTGTTCTTCCAATGGTTGCTTTGATGTAGGGATTGTTCCTCTCCCTCTTGCACTAGTAGCACCTCTTCCTCTAACTGATTTCTCTTGTCTCCTTTTAAGCTTTTCCTCCACCCTGATTGCTAATTGAAAGCACTCTTCAAAATAATTTGGGTTAGAAACAAGTTTATCTTGTATATTAAATCTCAAACCGCCTAGATATCTAGCCACTTTTTTAGCCTCATCCTCATTCCTTCTTGATCTTATGCTTAATTTGTAAAATTCATCAGTATAAGACTTGACATCTAGATCTTTTTGTTTCAGACCTTGCAACTTCTTATACAATTGAACTTCGTAATCTTTTGGAAGAAACTTACCCTTCAACTTTTGCACCATCTTGTCCCATGAAGTGATCCTTGATTTTTCTTGTTTTCTTCTCTCTACTTGCTTGTAATCCCAACATAGAAGAGCATGTCCCTTGAGTTTTGTTTTGACCACCTTCACCATCTGCTCATCTAAAATATCTTCACTTTTAAAGTAATTATCCATAGCAGCAATCCAATCAAGCAATTATTCTTCATTTAAATTACCACCATACACAGGAAGATCAACTTTTACCTTATGAGAATCACCTTTAACTTCTTTAAGAATCTTTTCCATCCTCTGATCTTTAGGGTCTAGTTCCTCATCAACATCTTCATATTATTCATCATCTTCCTCTGTTTCACTCTCTTCATTTTCATATCTCCTTTTCTTTGTCTCCAAGGCAGCAAGCCTTGCCAACACAACATTATGAGATTCCAGAAGCTTAGCATGCTTCTCTTTCAGATGTTACAACTCCCTAGCAGCACCAACACCCTTCAGAGGCATCTTCACCAATCAACTTTCTTCAAGCCTGCAAAAATCAAACAAATCACCAACAAGAAACCTTATCCTTGAGCTCTGATACCACCTAATGCAAGCAAGGTGGAGAAACTCACTATTCAACACCAAATAACCTGACTCAAACAATGAAGTCAACCTTTGATTACAAAATGACCCAACTTCCTTGAAAACACCTCTAAGGCTTCTAGCCCTCAAAACCATCAAAAGGGAGACATCCTTTTGAAAAGGCTATAAAATGGCCACCCAAACATCAAATTAGACTTGTCACATATCCCAACACTCTGTCCTAAAAGATCTCACAAGGTTTCTTTGTGCCAACATTGAGAAACAACAAATTGACCCTGCAAAAGGCTAGTAGAATTAGCCCAATTTAACAAAGGAGGTCCCTCCTAATCATCTTCCCTTCACAAAAACTCATCTAAAAGTCATAAGTAAGGTGTCAAAACTTCAAATTTCAACATTTGTTTCCAAATTCAAGGTTTTTACAATGTTGATCTCACAAACCCTCCATTTACATGCAATACACTAGGGTTTTAATGAAAGTCATATCTCTAGGGATTTCCAACCTCTACCAAAGCTTCAAACCAATCACAAATGATATTAACATGCCCAAAAATATCATACAAAGACAATTTCATCAGTTTTTTTATCAAAACCCTACCATAGTAACTCATTTTTACATGGAAATTTGCTCTGCCTAGCCCTAGGGCAACATCCAAACTTGAACAAATCGCTTTATTTTCCCACCAAAACATCAAGACACTTAATCTAAATTATTTGGGACCCATTCCATGAGAAACAATGGATACAAAAGTGGAATGGGTCAATTAGGCATATTAGAAGACCTTCAACAATGAAGACTGTGATAATAGGGCAGTCACAAGAAAATTAAAAGAACTCACACAAATCAGAATGTTAGACCCTCAAAATGGGTGGAAATGAAACTAAATACATGTTACCATCGAACAAAAAATATTTAGAGCATCAAGTAATCTATATGGGCCGTACATAATAGAAGAAGACCTGAAAACACAAGAAAAATGCAGAAGAAAACGTTGTTTTTTTATTTGAATGCTTCAATATATGAACCAACAACCTTGTTCAAGACTTTCAAGGGCTTCTTATAATTTTTCAATTCAAAAACCAACCACCCAATGTTCCTAATTATTTTTTTAAACTTCTAAGTGTAGACACGAAATTTGGTTTAAGCCTGACTTCCATATATTCCTGAATTCCTATTCTTCTATTTGATTAAATAATCTTAATTATTTAATTAATTCATCTTAACATTAATTCTTCTATTAATTAAATAGTTTTAATTATTTAATTATTCACTTTAACTTTAATTCTATTAATTAAATAATCTTAATTATTTAATTGATTCATACTTTTCTTTATTCTATCCGATTAATTAAATAAACACTTTTATTTTAATTTTGTTACTAATTAACCTTATCCTTCTTGTCGTCAAATTAAATAAATTCTTATTTAATTTACTCTTTATCATACTTCAACTATAATTAAATAAATTCTTTATTTATTTAATTATTCATTTAAATCCTTTCATCACTTAATTAAATAAATCTTATTTATTTAATTATTCTTCAAATATCAAATCTTGAATTAAATGAATTATTTAATTCATAAATCCTATTTTAACACATTCCCTCTATATTTGATAATTGTGTGAGTTATCTAAGTATTCACTTTTACTGACTCAAAGATCTATTTCAAATCGCTCATTAACTTGAATAAAGAATGGCGCCCTTGATAATCTCTTTCACAAATCATTCGGTCATCTAGTTCAACTCTCATTGTGTACACGTATATTAATTAAATATTCTTATTTAATTAATTAAACTTGTGTGCATTCGAACACGAGTTGATTTAATCCAATCTTTATCTTTGTCATGCAAAGATATTTCTTCTGTTTTCGAATACTGAACTAAAGATTAAATCATTTATTTAATCTTTAATTCTATTTCTAGTTTGTATCACTCATGTCACTACTGTCAGTTATGAGAATGCATGTCTAATAAGTCAATCTCAACCGTCCGTTGATCTTTCATCTTGGCCTGTCATTCGAATAATCAATTTTCTATAAATTGATTTGTCATTCTTCATTCCAATCTCTCTCACGAAATCTTATGACTTTGAGAGCACTTTGTCTTGAATCTTCGATATTTTGCTAATCACTATCTTAGGCTATACTTGCACGAACTTGAAAATCTGAGGGCAATTATACTATACAAGCAAAATGGAGAAGGGCAATCGAGATGAATCATGGAAATACGTTTGAAATTGGTGAGATTGTTTCAGTTTTTTATTACGTTTTACTTTCCTTTGTTCTTTGTTGCTTAACATTAGATTTGCATATAGATTTAGTGTATTGCATGTTTTCTCCTAATCGGTTCTTGTGCACTTTCTTGGCGTTACACTAAGACTCTTAATATTCCCTAAATCTGCATTTTAACACTTTTGATTGATTTTTTTTTTTGCATTTATGCAATTTTTGACTTCTAAATACAAAAGACTCAAAATCAACTTATTACAAGGATAATGGTCTCACAAGACCTTATTTTATCATAAAAAAACTCTAACACCCCCAAACTAACCTAGACACACTCAAATTCACCTTGCTACATTGTCACCATATCAAATTTTGCATTATGGTTGTAGGTGCTCCTGCACCACGTTGCTTGAGAATGAAAGGTGGCATAAATATTAACTTGTTTGTAGCCTTTGGTTGCTCACAAATTAGTATAAATAGAGGTTCTCATTCTAAAAATTGCATCACTTATCAATATGATTTCCTTGTGTTATTCTGCTGCAATTTTTGTGCAAAGTGAGTTGAGAGTTTGTGAGGTTGAGAGTTGTTTTGTTGTTCTACATTGGTTTTGTTGAGAGAATTAGTGAGAAGTTGGTAGATGATTTTGGAGGTTGTTATTGGAGGAAGTTGTAAGATAGCTAAAGCCATTAAGCTGGGAGAGAGGAATAATTAGTTGGAGATTTAAATAGGCGTGTTGATTTCTACTCCTTTGTTATTATGTTGGAAAGATTGTTTATTTTGTTTCCATGTTGAAAAGATTGTCTTTTACTTGTATGTGATGCTTGGATATGCTTGCATGCCACTTGGTTGTTTCTTGTTTTGTGAAACCTTACCTTTTGATATTTACTTATATAGATATGTATACAATGTTGGATTTTATATGAATATAAATACTATTTGTACTATATAGAGTTTGCCAGTACTAAACATAGTATGGCAACACTCTAGGTGTGTAGCATAAGATAGAGTTGTTTTAAGATACTTGATTGCAATGTCAGTTTAATATGAGTTAATGGGAAGGTTATTCTTGGGGTTAGGATAATCCACGGGAAAGGGAATAACCTAGAATAGAATAGAATACTGGAAGGTTATTCCTGGGATTAGGATAATCCATGGGAAATGGAATAACCTAGAATAGAATAGAATACTGGAAGGTTATTTCTGGGGTTAGGATAATCCACAGGAAAGGGAATAACCTAGAATAGAATAGAATACTAATGGTCAAATACAAATTGAGCAATGGTAGTGGTGAATATATGTCACGTCTCAATCCTGATGCAGGTTACTTTTGGCTTTGTGTGGATTTATTACATGTTTTACTATGCTTGGTAGAATAATGATTAATATGATGATAATGTTTTGGCGTATGATAAATGAAAGTGTTTATTTTAAATTATGAAAATTTGAAAAGTATTGAATGCGTTTTATTTTGAAAATGAAGCAAAATAGAGTAGAAACATTTTTATTAATGTAATGCATTGCTTTATTTATATTTTAATGGGATACTAATTCAATTATTGTTGTGTGCTTGAGTGCACTTGAGTTGCAGGAAGTCGAAGACCAAGGGTGTGATTAGCTTCTTGATAGGACAAAGCAGGAAGACCTCTTGATCACACACACCACTTAGTTTCATATAGACTGCATTTAGGAATGCCTAATTTTCGTGTGTTTGTTTTGAATTGATTGCAAATTAAATAATAATTAGTAAATTAAATAGAATAAAGCATGATAAAATAAAGGATTAAGTTTAAATATAGTTAATTATAGATTTTTGATTTAAATACTTATGCATTCTACCCTTGTATTTTGTGTTACTCTTTGCGTTAATAAGTTAACCATTAGTTATAAGATATTTATTCTTTTTTTTATTATTGAGTAAATATTTTAAAAAGGAGATTTACATGCAATTGAATTGAAAATTATTATTAATTTTAAAATAGATTTCAAGATTAGGTTAGGAAATTGTGAATGGAAAAACAATTTTTAAATAGGGAAGTGAGTTCTTGTGAAGGTAACGGTTCTTGAAAAACTTTCTTGAAAAAAAATAAGCTCTACAATCTTTGCTTTAATGGCTGCCAAGAAGATACTGAATCTTTGAAATAGTGAGTTGAGAATTGTTCCTTTGAGGATAGTAGGAGAATAAAGAGCTAGAGAAGCAGCTGGAAAGAAGGAAAGAGAAGAAGAAACTTGCTCAGGAAAACTAGATTGAACAGGGACAAAGGAAAGAAGTTGATTGAAGACCATTTCCAGCTAGAAGCGTAAACTCCAGGTTTCTCATTCTTTTTCTCAAATATTGTTGAAATATGAAAATGCTTCTAAAGAATTTGAATGTCAGTTTGAATTGTATGCAAATCTGTAAAAGCCTGAGAAAATATTACATTCTTTGAGTGCATAGAAAGAATTTTCACAATTATACTCCTTTTAGATTGGGGTTTATCTTTCTCTTCTTTATACTTTGCTATTCTTGAGTTTGCTTTCCAATTTTTGTACTATGGTGCTATAAATAAATATACATATATAAATATATACATATATAAATATATACATATATATATATTTATATACACACACATATTTTTGCGCATATATATATATTTACTATCAATTCCCTGTGATAAATCGAAGTTCGCAGCATTTGAATTCATTCAAAATATGGCAGTAATTTTCATTGAACTATGTTTATTTGTATGGGGAATACACCCTAGCCCCGCCATAGAGGAGGGCGATGCTATGAGAGGGAAGCACCCTCTATAGGCCAAGGCCTGTGGAGGAGGCGCTGCCTCCTCACAGCCAGTGCCTTCTCCTATGGGGAGGTGTTGGCCTCACACTGTAACCATTAGCGAATTAACATATATTTTATAGTTTTAAAACTTTGAATTTTAAATTCATTGCTTTCTGTGCGCAGCAGGGTAACATTGTATATAAAGTTTAAATTATACATATATATATATATTTACACATTCATATATGCATATATATTCACAAACAAATTCTAGCTTTTGTAAATCCTGTTTACTCTCTGTTAGTAGCTTCACACAGAAGACATATAGGGATGAATACATATTTAAATATATAAATATATATATTTATAGTTACATACACACAAATATACATAAATTTACATATGCATATATATATATACCTGGCATAAATATTATTGCTATCTACAGGAAACACTATTTTATGTCATTGGTATTAAATTGAAGCATAGCATATTATATATACATTCAGCCATAAGTTTACTGGGTATTTAAGTGTTTGTGATTATTTTATAAATACATAAATAGATTTGTACAGTAGACTTTCATATATAGAAATTAAATCTTGGAAAAGTAGTTGTTTGAATCCTCTTAAATGACTCTGTGTTTAATAGCAAACTTGTTCTCAATACAAATCTGGTTATCTTCTGTGAACATCTCTTTCTCAAACTAACTTTATTGCTGAATATCGGTGCATTGTGTGAAACATCACATATCTTATCTGAACTTAGAGAACACACATAAGACTAGATTTAAAACTGAATTTGAAACTTTATAGCAAATGTAGGTTATTGGATTCAACACATTCAAAATTAGAGAATTTTCTGATAAGAGTGAATTTCTTATTTTTGCTGAAACTATCAAAAACCTTTGCTGTGATCAAACTAATTTAGAAAATAGAATTGGAACTGAATTTATTTTGCATTGAAAACTCACTTGAAATTGTACAAGGAAAACTTTATTTACTGAATGCATGCATGAAAGCTATTTTGATAATTTTTGGAAAACCTTGGAAAATGTTGAAACTTCTTTGAAAATTAGAAATGTGTAAAACTTGAAAGTGAACTTAGATGGAATTGCATTATTTATTGTATTTTGAGAACTTCCGGGACAGGATGTCGAAGGTGGACCCAGAGAGATGGTAATTTTACCTTTTCTAAAACTATCATTTATTTTATTTATTTTTTTCCTTGGCCAAGCACTTGCACCATTGAAATAGATGGAATTAAAAGCCTAGAACTAAATGAATATTGATCTCTGCCACCTCTTGTCTGCAAGAATTATGTAATTCTCATGTTAGGAATGCATATAGGCATCAGGCTTGCATCGAGAGTTCCCTCCTGCGTTGTTGTTTCAGGTTGCTAGGCTCCTCATGCAAGGCTGGGGATTTCTTCGAGATAGGAAGAAACCTGGGGAAGTATTGTACTTCGTGGTTGGGCGGAAAAGGCACCTTAATCACACTCTTGGCCCAACTTGCAAGAAGACCAGTGGTGTCCCAGTAGTTGAGGTCCAAAGATTTATTTGTTATAAATGTAATCATGTATTATTTAGAATGGCTTGAAAAGCCCACTTGCAAATGTAATTTTATTTGTAATTCAGTATTTTAACATTGAAATAGATGTATTGAAAAGAAAGATTTGATGTAACATTGAAATAGATGTACTGATTGAAAGTTAGTGATGTAATTGAAAACTTGAGCAAACTTATGGAAACTCATTAATATGTGATTGGAAAACATATATGCAATGATCCTTGTTATTAATCAAATTTTACTTCATTTGCATACATGGAATGAGAATTTATTCTGAATTTTCCTTTTGAGCAATTATGGAAAGTGTAACTTTTACTTTTATTATCCTTGGAATGTATTAAGTTTGGTAAATTGTGTGGCTAAATGAATATCAATTTTTTGAGCATTACAATATAGATGACCCTCACTCAAAGTACTGGGTGTTGAAACTTTGGCCAAAGTAGTGTAGGTAGCTACTATCTACACTGTCAATTCACTATGATCCAAGTACATACTAGGCTGAGAATATCATAGAAATAGAGGTTGACTTTATGGTAAGCTCTAGATATGTAGGACACATCACTATGCTCAAGAAAGGCTATTTGAAGGATGAGGTTACCAATCCAATCTCTTTGTCGAAGGGAGGGACATCTCACCAAGTTTGGTAGATGTGTGGGGGACCATAGTTAGTCCATGGTTGGAAGGAAAGCGCTTGAGTGATGCTTCTCCTCATGCATTTGGCGGCCAATATTTGGGAGAATGACATTTTGGACCATTTGAATTTCTAGTTCATGTGAGTTTGTTGAAGCTATGTATGTATTCATGTGTCCATCTATATGGAAATTGTAAATGTGAAATGTTATCTTGAATATATTTATGTAAAGTGAATCATATTTATATTATTGAAAAGATTATTTGTATATGCAATAAAAAAGTTTGGAAAGGATATGTTTCAAATGGTGCATTTATGATTGAAAAGAAAAGAAAATTTTATTTCTCTTATTGATAGATGCATAATTTGTTCACTTTTGGGTAAAACTTAGAAAAATTACCAAGTAGAACAATGGGCATGTTACAATTTTATAGCTAGAGTGCTTCTACCATGCATTCTCAATTTGTGAGCAAGTTCTCACTTATTTTCAACTTAAGGTATTTGTTGCAAGAGCATCCAAAATAAATCCATTATCCTATAGCTAATTATGGATAGACACACTATTTCTATAGTTCCATAAAATCTAGATCTAAGTTGACACGTAAAACAATGTCTATTAAGAAAATTTTAAGTGCATGCAAGAGCCTAAAAGCAAGTTTTCATATGAAAGTTGGAGATAGTGCATTGAGTTTCATGATAGATAACATGCATCAAGTGTGAATAAGTGGCAAGAATATGTTTTGGTGTGGAGTGCATGGATGTGAAAAAAGAGAGGCTTAGTTCAACTACATGCGCTACAAATAATGATTGCAATAAATAAAGTCATAAAGGGAATTAAAGATGGTGCATTTGATTAGATGGGAATAGAGGGAGTGTTGCATGAAACATCAAATTTTTAAATTAGCATCCATATGGTGGCTCATAATAGTATTATAACATATATGCAGTCACAAGATAATTAATGTCAGTTAAAAAAGATTTGATTTTAAATTTAGGGGTCAAAAGGGTTGAGAACAAGAAATTTGAGATCCCACATATGTATAAGTATGATCAATTTAGTCAAGTTGTAAATTTATTTGTATGATTATTCTTCTTAGGGAAACAAGGATATACAAATAAAAAGATATAAGTTCAATCTTGTGGACTAGACTATATTTTAGTGTAAGAGCTTATGACTCCGTTATAAAATTAGGGAAAAGCCCCACTATAAATCTATAACATTACATTCAAGTTATTGAAATAAGATATTTTTCATGAGTTTCCTTGTCTTCTATTATGTGTACCTAAGGGTTATTTGATTAGACTACAAGACTCAGACATCCATTTCATTATAAACCTAGAGGTCTCATTCACATAAAAAATATCCCTAATTAGGGAGGTGTGATCTAAAATTTGGTCAAGTTATTTAGATTGATTATGTTCCTTAGTGTAGCTTATGCTATAGGTTCACTTGTGGCAAGGTTTAGGTCAGCTACAATAATATTGTAGGTGTTGAAATGATAGTATGAATTTATCTTGGCCACATATGATCTTCATTATGGGTGATAATGGTTAGAGGAATGACATGTGGTTTCATCATCAAATTGCTTATTCTCCTTAAAATTGTGATAGTTCATTTTCTCTTTGGAAATTAACTTATTTTTTTGGGCCATCATATTTTGGATGGTGATCATTTTAGTTCCACAAGTTGTGTTGGTTATTTTTCTCATAAGTATTTACCACGAACAATTATTCCAATCCAAGGCGACCATCCACCTTCCAAATAAGGATTTTCATTGGGGTAATCATGGATATTTTAAGCAATGGTCCATCTTATATGTTGAGGATGGAACATACATGGATTTAGGGAAATAATGAAAATAAATAGGGCTAGTTAGCTCAAGAAAGAAATCTCATACTATTTCAAGAAGAATATAGAGAGGTGCAAATTTCTCTAAAACATAGAAGAAAATTAGAGGTGTAGGAGTTTTTAGATTGCTACAATGGTTCCAAATTTACCAGTATTGGTATTGAAACTCTATGTAATAGCACTAAGATTAGTGATGGGATGGTAGTTGCATACAATTTATGGATTTTTTGTCTCAATTAGGTTATATCTAAAGGAGTTTTAGTGTTATGTTTTCTTATATTTTGTGTGACCTATTTATTTATTTATTTTCTTTTATGTTATTTATATATTTATGTCAAGTTTTAAGTTGAAATGACATGAATAGGTTAGCGTGGGCTAATAGTAGATCTATTGTAGGAATATATTATTGATGAAACACTAAGGTTATAAACCAAATGGTTTATGGACAATAAATTATACAATACAACCTTAATTAAATAAATTAAACCTTTTTTTAGAAATTTGATAGACTACCTATGGTGCTAAGTCTAGTAGAGAGATGATCTATTTCTTATGATGTCTCTCAAGGGATTAGTGATGACCTCATAGTTTATAATAAACTATTTCTATTGGGAAGTGATGCTTATAAAATTTCATAATTCTTTATAGGTCGCATGCATTATTTGTATCTCCCTCAAATCAATGTACCCTACTACATCCATTTTGTGAAGGTGTATATCTGTTACATGGTGATTGTATGCTCAAGGAAATATCAACACTTGTAAGTTAATTGATTTGAAAGTCACCCAAATAATATTTTGTGTCCTTGGACTATTCATCAAACATAGAGGGGCAGCCACAATATTAACAAAGTAACTAGGCCAACAATGGGTGGGGTGGTTGAGACCTAGAGGTATATCTAAAGAATCATTCAAAGAACTCTTAGAAAAAGTTTGAATCTTCATTATAAAAGAGCTCAACCATGTAAATATGCCTAGATTTAGCTTAAATAATAGTGGCAATTATAGATATGGCATAAGTACCTAATTGAATGGAAAAAAAAGGGTTAATCCTACTTTAAAAGTTGACCAGTCTCAAAAGTCCTTTTCATATAGACACAACCAAGATGGTTCTAGGAATTTCACTCTTTTGGGGTGAATTTCTAAATGAACCATGGGGATTTCTAATTTTGGTGTCTTACCTATCTTAATGGGAATGGTGGAGGAGGAGAAAGGGACACTAAAATATTTTTTCAATAATTTGAAGTTAGTAGGAACTCCAAGTTTCTTTCTAGCTCTCTTTTATTGAACTAAATTAAAGGGATTAGGATTCCCATTTGCTAAAAAAAATATATTTAGATAAAGAAATTAATATCAATTTTTTTTGAAGTGGATGGCCTTAAATTTATGAATCCAAGGCCATCCCAAAAGAAGGTTGCATCTAGTATTCCTCTCAATGACATGTATAACTTAGTAGGGATAATCTTAGGATAAGGAGTGATGGTAAGGCTAATATTCCTAGTGATAGTAATATTTAAACTACTATAACTTCTTAAAGTGTTTCAACAATTAGTGATGTCGGTGTCTGCATATCCTAGATATTCTACATAATGGGGAAAGTGACTACATTAATTGCATCTCCACCATCACCATCTTGATATAATAGACCTAGAATTGCAAAGTGTGGTAGGATCCCTTCTCACTAATTTAGGATCTCTTACTCAAAATTTTATTAGGTGTTTAAATGGTGAAAAAGAATTGTATTTATATGCAATTATTAGTTTCCTACAAAATTAATTATGAAAATTTGACAAATGAATTTTAATTTACAAACATAAAAATGTCAATAACAACATATCGAATTTGGGTCAAAATAGGTTGATTAAGGGTGGTGGCACCTTAGAGCATACCTATTTTGGGGCTTTTGTGATTGTTAATTAAATATTTAATATTAATTCTCGATTATATCCCATTTTTTGGAAAACAATAATAAAATGAATAAATTATTAGTATAATTAGGTTGAGGCACATAAGGGGGAGCTAAACCTAGTGTGAAATTGTCAAGGTCAAAAATTTATGATGCTACATTTAGCCCCCACTTTAGTGAGAGTACGAACTTACGCTCATGCTCACACTAAAGTAAGGATAAGCCAAGAAGGGTTCTTTTTTCAAACATTGGAGAGATAAGATAAAACTAAATCTAGAGGATGAGCTAGCCCCCATGCTCAAGATGTTATTCAAAAACAATGTAAAGATAAAGGAACACACACATAAGATGCAATGCAACATGACAAACACGAAGAATACACAATGTAGACATAAAGCAAACATAAGACAATACATGAAGCAAACAAACAAAAGAAATAAAGTAGGCACATAAAAAACACGATAATGAAAACACATCAGTAAGGTAAAGAGACCCCAGTCTAAAAATTTATCTCAAATACCAAACACAATCCATCGAATATAATGTTAGACATGATGGTGATCTCATTAGGATCAACACGCCAGGTTATGATAAATCACTCATGAGATACATAGTTCCACTAGCTAGCAAGTTGTGTTATGCTAGGTGTCCATGCAATATGATGGGTTTCATAAGGCTAGCAAGTTGAGTTGTGCTAGGTCTATGAATTTTTTTTGAAATCACGCCTCAGGGAGTGCATACAAGTTTTATGTCACAGGGGATTGTTTAATATCATAGGTGATGAATCACCTTAAGGAGTGTACAAAAGTTTAATGTCACAAGGGATGAATCACCTCAGGGGGTGTATAAAAGTTAAATGTTAGGAGGAGTGAATTGGTAACCACACCTTAGAGGGAATTAATAAACAACACTGCCACAAAAGGGGGTACATAAATAAAATGACAACCACTCCTTAGGGGGTATTATGCATAATACTACCACTAAATAGGCACATGAATAAATTGCAAGGCAACACCTTAGGGGATATCATGCATGACACCACAACTAAATGGGCACAAATATGATTCTAATTTTTACTAAATACCAAATGTATGAAAATGGATGAGAGATATGCCCCCCCTTAAAATGTTGACATACTTGTTATGTTGATATTTTAAGGAAAATAAGGGGTAAGATGGGATCCTCAAGAAGAAAGCACACCTCCAAAACTAGTTATCCTTGCCCCCCAAGTGTAAAAAAAGAAGGAAAACCATACTAGATATTATCATGTTACTACCATATATGAAATATAGTTGCACATAAGATTGTACCACCATGAATGGAAATGAGCCAACACATGAAGCTACAAATACCACATAGTGAGGAGCAACACCATAGGAGAGAGATTATAATTTAGAATGAATAGGTGTATCAACACATAATATCACAACAATCACATAGTTGTATTTTATTGCTCAAGGCCTAACACTCATTGGTAGAATGACCAAACACCCGATGATATGCACAAAAAGAGTGATTTTTATGAAACTTATTATGTGTTGGAGGATGAAGAGTATCAAGTGGGATATGAGAATTACTGAAAAATATGCTCTTGCTCATATAGAGGATACAAAGTAGGAGACAACCCTTTCTCTTGTGAAGAAAATTTTGCTTGCTTACCATTGAAACTTACAAATATAGGAGGATGAGATGTAGATGAAGGAGAAGGTTGGAAACCTAAAACTCTTTTAGCAAGATAAAGTGTAGAATACACATGATCCTTAACTCCTTGTTTGATTTTTTCATTAATCCCATTTTAGAAACAATTTTAAATCCAAGCTCATAACACTTTTCCAACTTAGATGGAGGAGGGGAAGTCTTGTCTAAATGATTATAAGAAGAATTGATTTTTTTTTCAAAAATGCAAATCCTTTTTAGGTGTTGAGATGTTAGGATTAGATATTGCTAACACATGAGGGATGAAGACTAAAGAGCCCCCATGACCATCATGGGATGTTTTTGTATTTGTTGATGTAGAATAGGATTGAGAAAATGAAACACAAGACTCCCTAGGTCTATATTGTGAGATTTTGTCCTCTCCCACAAAGGAGGGTGTAAAATCTAATGAAATCCAATCATCACCAAAATATGTACTTGAAGATGAAGCATTGTTGTGATCATTATTTGCAAGTTGAAAAGAATGTGTTGAAACAACCTTTGACCCTTTAGGTTTTGATGGTGAGATTTTATACTCCCCATTGAAAGTAGGTGTAAAATATAACAAACCCCACTCATCACCAAAGAATGCATTCATGGTACCATTATCATTGGAAGGTGATGGTTCAAATTGTAAAAATGGAATCAAAGTATTAAGAGAGTTGGAAATGTTATGCTCATCTTGGACATGTAAATAAATTTCTTTATCTATTTTAACCATATATATCTTGTTATTATATTCATATTTCATGGTACAGTGAAGAGTACACGAGACTCCCTTCATGGCATGAATCCATGATCTACCTAGAAGAAGCTTATATCAGAGAGGATCCGACATGACATGGATAAGGGTAGGAAAATTCACGAATCCTATCTTGATGGGTAGTGTGATTGTACCCAATGGTTTCCTACCAATATTATTGAAGCCTCAAATAGAAAGAGCATTAAGTTTAATGAGAGGTTCATCCACACCAAGTCTATGTAGAAGGTCAATGCTATAAATATTAAGGCTTGATCCATTGTCAGTGAGAGTATGTCTAACCCAATTTTTATTGATGATTACACGTATCATTAGAGAATCATGTTGATTTTGAATCTCAAGAGTGGTAATCCACTTTGATGAAAGATAATATCTATTTTTTTTGTATTCATACCATCTAGCAAGGTTTCTACATCGTTTGATTTAACAGGTAGGTAGGTAGGTCCAAAAGAGAGATCTCAACTAGAGTATTACAAAGTTTCTCAACAAGATCAAACTCTTTGTCACTATGTTGAGGGAGATTAGGTTCAAGTGGAATATACGGTTGAAGAAATGGAATGGATGTTGAAATTTACTTTGGTTTGTTATTTTAGGTGTTATATGTGTGAGCAATGTATGATAACTTGGTTGTTGTGACACATATTGGTGTGTGCAACTATTTTGAGTGAGTTGCTTTGTAAAGTTTAGGATATGGTCAAGAGGTCTAGATTGGTTTGAAGTGTTGGTAAAATGCATAAAACTTTCATTATATTATTCCAAGAATACATCTGCATTTATATGACATAGAGGAAGTGGTTGAACGAAGGTTGAATGGAGGCGGTTGAGTGAAACAGTTACAATCGGTTAATTGTATGCACTTGCCAGTTACACTTGCCACATACAATGTAATATACCATATAGCTAATTATGCCAACATTCCCCCCTTATTACATTGTTCCTACAACTATATCCCTGAAAGCTCTAATTCAAATTTTAAGGGACCCCCCTTAAGGTTTACATGAAAATTTAGAATCCATTTTACCAAGAGACCCCCCTTAAGGGTTATATAAAAAACCTTGTTGATTACACAAAATATGTATACATTCTGGAGAAGTTTCTCCTTTTGAAGAAACAAATCCTGAATCGCCTCATAAACCTCAAAAAGGTGTAGCTCCGAGTTGAATTCTTGAGTTCGTCCTCCCATGAACTCTCAAATCATAGACCATAATTATTGGACAACAATCCTCCAAGTTGTCTCCTCGACCCTCATTAAGGTATAATCCTTGGTCCAAACCATAATTACTGGACAACCATCCTCCAAGTTGTTTCCTCGGCCCTTGTAAAGGTGTAATCCTTGGTCACGGTCTCGTGACCTCTCTAGGCAACAATCCATACCGAGCTCTTCACCAAACCCCTTACCTGTCTCAAAAAATCAAACTTCACAATATATGTATTCTTCAAATCTATCAACAATAACAAGAAAAAGCAAGAAATTAAGAAAAAAAATGCTTCTCATGTAAAGCATCATCTCAAAGTGAGAAGCTGACTTAAGATGATGGAAATTCCTCCAACCTCTAGTGCCATTGGCCTCTAGTATGATCTTGTTACACTTTATCCAATTGATATCTTTGATGAGTCTTTAGAGGCCCTGTCAGATGTTGCAAAGATAACCCCAATTTGAATGACATGTATAATGCTCTTTGCAATAACTAGAGGAACAACATCTTGCAACTCAATAGTCTCAACATTGAAACTGATAGTGGAAATGAAAATAACGATGACAAAAAGTTTCAACTTGTAAAATATAATAATCTTACTAGTATCTAGACCCGTCATTAGAATGAACACCTTCTCAGAATAAAAAAAGATACTCAAAACAAACATGACACATTGAGTTTTCTACATAGGAGTGTTCCTTGTGCAAACCAAGTAAATAATAACAACTTGTTGCAATAATATTCCCACATACTAATTTGATAGTTCTCACCTACCTTCACTCTCTAACCTTGTGAAACTTCTATGGATCTAGCAAGTGACTCATGTGTCATACTCCATTCTTCAATTTTCTTAAAACACAATATCATAACACATATCTTGAATTCTCAAAAGAATATCTTTGTTTCACTTCACGCACCTTGATAGTAAATCTATATTCTAAACTAATTTATTGTAAACTTGGTAGAACCTGTACACAATTCAAAGGTATATCTGGTTGAACAGTCCACTCAACATTATCAAGACTACATTAAAGTGTCAACCCAAGGATTGTAAAATTTTGATGGTGCTGCACTGTATGTGACTTTAGAGACTTGAATCTACCTAAGTTATCCTAATTAAGGTGTTCTACTTATTGGAAATTCACAAAATTGCTAAACAATAAAAGAAACAAACTGGCGCTAATGGCTATAGGTGCCTACAACTTAACCTGTAACTGAACTACTACTAATAAAGTATTACTATATCAACTCAAAATAGATAAAAAATAACAACTAAACTTATTCTAACTTTCAGAGTACTACTGATTAACCAAATACATGCATGCCTATGAGCATTCAATACTACTAATCAAAGTATGAGATTCTAATTTAACTTGTATGTAATTTATGAAGTAATGATGAACATAAACAACTACTAAACAAAAATAAATAGATATAAATGAAGTGAAGAAAAATTACCTTGAGTGACCCACTCAAGTGGTTGTCCTCACTTAACTAGAACAAAATATAAATATCAAATTCTACGCATCCATGTGAAATTGAACTCCATTCATTACGTAACACAAAAGATTACACAAAATCTTCTTCACAGATTGTATTCAATTAAATCCTAAATACTCAACATGTTTGTAATTGATATCTGGAACTGAAAAAAACTAATAACAAAGTATTGAAAATCAACTAATTGATCTAAGGACTCAACCATCGGCTATATACAAGCACCGGGGAGTCTTATTCTAAGCAACAAATAACTACAATCATTAACTGCAACTCCTAGATATCAGAGCATATATTTAAGATTGAATTGTTCAAACTATAACTGGAAAGAGAGAATAGTTCTAATAGAACTAAAAATTTGTGAAATAGATTTGTATGTAAACACACAAATAGTTATGTAGAATCCTATTATGAAAAGAATTCTTCTCCTCCAATGATTTATTAACTAGTCATAATGATGCACATTCAACTCCATTAGGTGTCTTCACATAGTAGTTATTTGTATTCAATTTGGTCTGGCACTTCCCCTATTTCGTTGTCCCAATCTTCATTTTGTTGTAGGTTACAACTTCAGTTGCTATGGGCTAGAGTTTCTTCTTGGGTTCAAAAAGGTTAATCCACAAAACATGTGCACAAAGCTAACTACCATAATTAAACACAAAATTCCATACAAATTTCATACATACTTACATATAAACCATGCAATACTATTATATCATAACCACATTTCCATTAAAATGATTTAGGTCTAAGGCTATATAATAAGTATGAAAATATGGCATAATATAGGAGTATGGTTTGAAAATATTGTCTAGTAGTGTCTAAAAGTATGCATAAAAGCAAACAAAAATAGGCTAATAATTGAACCCATTAGTAAAGGTGCACCCTGGAAATGGGTAAATCACGCACTGTAGCTATACATTCAAAAACCACTAAAAAATTGCACAAGTACATTGGTTTTCTCACGAGACAAACTAGGATCCATTCAAACCCAATAAGACACAATTTTAGTTGCAATTTTTCTTTAGAAAATACTTTACCAATATATCATTGGAAATATTGAGCAATATATACTTATTTGTGCTTCTTACTTCTTTTTCTCTACCTCGAATAATGGAGACCCCGATCAATCACCTTATTTTCCTAACGATGCTTGAGAATGCAACAATGCTTCTATTCATGCCTCCTTATTCTAAAAAAAAAAACCTGACACTAAATCTTTGGAATCGCCCAAATCTAATTGTGGCTTGGACAAAAAAGTACAGAGGTATCAAGCGCTAATTTGCAACTTTCACATGCAATGTAATGTCTTCACTTTATTGCAAATAGTAGATGCCTTTAAAGAGAAACTACAATCATCTCCAAATCCATGTGCTACCACTGTTCAACAAGGAATACTACTGGAAATCAACATGCCAGATAAAACTACATAATTTGACATGCAATGACTAAAACAAGCAATGTGTAGATCCTGCACACTCCAATAACGAAATTCTCACACCATCATAGGTTGATCAAAGCCCAATACAAATCATTGTTGATGCTCTCATTTGTTCTCCATACTGCTAGATGATATTCACTAAATGATTCCTCACATGGCACAAGATCAGTTAGACACTCTAATACCAAATATTGGTAAAATAAATAAAACTTTCATTATATTATTTGAGGAATACATCTGCACTTATATGACATAGAGGAATCAGTTGAACGAAGGTTGAATGGAGGTGGTTGAGCGAAACAGTTACAATTGGTTAACTGTATACACCCATCATTTACACTCGCCATATACAATGTAATATGCCATATAACTAATTATGCCAACATGAAGGAGGTCCAATAACGAGAGGAGGTTTAGGTTGACTTGAAGGAGGTCCAATAATTAGAGAAGACATAGTTTGAGGTTATGGAACATGAGAAGGAGGGTATATAATAGATTGTGGTTACAATTTCAACTAAGTTGACTATTTGTTGACAATATTCTATCAATGGGGTATCAATGGTTTCATCCTCTTGTGCCAAGATATCCTCACAAGTAGGGGAGATATTGGGAGAGGGACAATCATCAGTCGTAATTATCAATGAATGCATCCTCTTGCACCAAGATATCCTCACAAGTAGGAGAGATATTGGGAGAGGGGAAAAATGATTACTTTAAGAATGAAGATTAGGAAACACATCAATAATAGTAGTCTCTTGTACCAAGGAATCCTCATGGTTAAGAAAACCCTTGGTCGGCCAAAGGCTAATGTATATTCCTTTTAATGACATGGAATGGGGTTTGGGGAAACACCCTAAATTTTTTTTAGAGACCAAATATTTTTCCATGAAAAAACATGATTTCTGAAAAAGAAAACATATTTATATGACCCTTTTTTAAGCCTTATTGCAATGAATTAGGTGAATTAGGGCCAAAATATTAATCCACATCAAAATATAGAAGTTCCAAGATAAACTGCCAGAAACATGAACTAGGTTTGAATAGAGATCATAGATTGGGTTTGACACAAAAAATTGATGTCAAACTAACTAGACAAGGGTGTGGGCACCCTAGACTAGAGGTGCAAATTTTTAATAGTTTAAAATTTTAAAAATCAACTAATCTATTTGAGGATCTAAGATTGCACAGGTTCAAGTTTGAAAGCAAATAGATTGTTGGAAATGCATGAAAACCTAATTTGTCTACGTGAAGCATACACATGCACAAATTTTTATGTTTTTAAAGCAATGCAATATGGTCAAATGATAATTTCCAAAATTTAAAATGTTAAAACTAACTGAACTTATCTTGAAAATACTGAATGATAACACTTTTGAGATTTTGAAATGAAAACCATATGCAAATATATATTTTTCACTAAAATGTCCATGCACTTTTGACAAATGAAAACAACCTAAGATTACACTCAGATTTCACAATGAAAGATTTATGATTTTAGAAGGTTTTATAAATGTAAAAAAGCATCGAGTTCACAAAATATTATGTGGGAAAAGATATCTAGGGTCTAAATTACACCTTTCTTGACATTACATTAAAGAGGAACAAAAAATAATCACATAAGACCACTTGGTTACTATCGTCATTAGAAGAGCCAGAATGGTAGATCAAGGTTTTGGTCCTCTTTTGTGTTTTCTTATGTGTCAACTAGATTGATTAAGAATTGGATTGATTTGATTATGTGAATCTAGACTAGGTCAACTATACAATTGAAAAAAACTTATACAATTTCATAAAAGTATAGAACTACAAATCAAAAAAATAAAGACAAAAAAGCAGAGTGTAGAGACAGAGAAACCTAACATGCAAATTGGCCTTGAAATTACGTAGTCAAGGGCGGTGAAACCCTAGATTGGAGAATGTTTCTTTCTAGACTTTGTGAACAAATATCAGTAGGTTATAGTTTGTATATAATTCCTTTTTGAGCTCAACTTTAAAATTTCATCTATTGATGAATAATTCCTCTTGCCATTTGATGAAATGGGAGGCTTGAATGCTCGATCTTGCACACAGGTCTTCAATCCTCTCACAAATCCACTTCAGATCTGCCACCTGCAAACAAGAAAGGGGAGAAAGGGTTGTTTCATATAGGGGCTTTCCTAATTCAAACCTCGTTTTGGTGTTTTCACCTCCACAACAACTATGATGATGTAAAGAGTGCTTACCCTCAATCAAGTAGAGGAAAATAGATAAAAGCAAGTGATAAATAACAAGTGCTACTACTTACCACTCAAATTTGATTTCCTTGATGGACTGGAGTCTTGGTACTCACCTCACACAAGAAGAATTGGATTCTTGATTAAAGGTCATGCAACTGTTAGTACTCACAAAATAAATGAACATAAAACATGAATAATCTTACTCATAAAATTTATGCATTGCTAATAATTAATCTTGACTAATGAAAAATATTGCTAATTCTACCCTTGACTAATTTTTAGGATGCTTGCTTGCTCAAAATTTCATTAGGTGTTTAAATGATGAAAAAGACTTGTATTTATATGCAATTATTTGTTTTTACAAAATTAATTGTGAAAAGCCAACAAATGAATTTAAATTTACAAACATAAAATGGTGAGAATAACATATTCAAAATTGGGCCAAAATAGGTTGGTCAAGGGTGACGACACTCTAGACTAGACCTATTTTGGGGATTTTGTGACTATTAAATAAATTTTTAATATTAATTTTCAATTATATCTTGATTTTCCATAAACAATAGTAAAATGAGAAAATTATTAGCACAATTAGGTCTAAGCACATAAGGGGGAGCTAAACCTAGTGTTAAATTTTCAAGGTCAACAATTTATGACGCTACACATGTCTATGAATTGTGTTTATCCTTAGGTAATATTTGAATGAAATGATTATAATCCTATCATATCTTTATGTGATGCCCCTTATTTGCATGAAAATTACATTACTGTGTAGGATAAAATCATGAAATCATTAGTGACAATGGAGGTGATTATCATTGTGATATTTGTTATAAAATGGTTGACCACTATCATGATAGTGGTTTTTTATGGAGGGTAATCAACAATGTTTACCCCTCAATTCACAGTTCTTTATGATGTATTTTCACCATTGCTAGGGTAACCATTGTTATCATGGTAGTCACATCTACTCTTCTTAAGGGGGAATATAACTTCATATATTGTAGAACTATTATTTATTTATTTATTTATTTTTTGGATAATTTCCATTGGTTCTAGAGTTATGGTTGTTACTCTACTTAGCTCCTGAGCAACCAACTTCCCATAAACACCATATGTGAACCTACCATTATTAGTTGCAACTTGATAAATAGTAGGGCACTCTCTAAGCTCTCCTAGAAGGGAGTTATGTGCCTCCTTTCATATTCCCTTGTTAAAATAATATAGAATAAAATCATATAACTCATGGTTCTCCATGTAGGGAATGGTAATAGAGTAATAGAGGACTTTCATCCATAAATAGATGAATCATGCTACCAAATCATTGTGATACAATTTAATATGAAGGAACTCCTGCATTCCTATTTTCAAGAGTTTTTCCATGTCAAGGATAGAAAAAAATCACTAATCAATAATTTAAAGGAGTGGATAGAGCCTCAAGTATTTGATATTACCATTCTAATGATATTCGTTTGAGAATCTTGGGAATTTTCAAGTTGTAAACACATCCTAGGAAATATTTCCATGATGTTATTGCATAAATATTAATATGTGTATTCAAATACCCCTCTCCCTTAAATTTAGGAAGATTAGGAAACACTCTAAGAAGTACCACATTACTAATCACATAATCCAAAGGCTCGTTCAAATATTCAAGATAAGTACCTAACATGGGATCATATATGGATGGGAAAGACTATATCCTACAAGAGAAGAATAGGGAGGATGCTACAAGATGGCATACAAATATTGAGGTACCAAAGAATATGAAATCCATTAAGAGATGTGTGGACATGCATTAGAAAGGTAAAGTTAAAAGTTATTAATTTTTTTTACCTTTGACTATTATTTATAACAAGGTGAGAGATGAATAACTTAGTGATAAATTGTGTTCTGTGGGTGCTTAAGAGAATAATGGTCCATAGTATCTCACCACTTAGGGACATTATAGTCATAGGAAATATCTTATTTATTAGAAGAAGGTAAAGGTCAATCCATCTCAAACATCTAGCAAAAATTAGCACTCCAAGTTTCAATGATATCATCCTCCATATATCAAATTTCTACTTTCATCTCCCTCACCTTAGTCAAGGAATTAGGAATGGCTCATCTAATATCATGTTCAAAATTTTGTATATTATCTACTATGACATCCTTGTGGGCATTGGAGCTAGGTCTATTTTGAGAATACTATATTTTAATACTACAAATGCTTCCAAATTTACTATACATATTTTTTCTTCAAAATAATATATTTGTTTGACTATGTAAGGGGAAATACTACAACAAGATGTTCTCTCTAGTCTAGACTAGATCAATGGCAAGAATGAGGGTTTTCCTCAAAATTATAACTCTAGCCTCATTAACTAGCAACTTTCTCTTATTCACTTTTTAAGGTAGTAATTTATGGAATTCAATCCCTAATATAGCTAATCGATAGATTGGGATATTCGAACACCTTAATATTATGCAATCGAATATAATTATATTTGTTAAATAATTCAATTAATAACATTAAAGAAAGAACATGAAGCAATTCACGAGTTATAAATACTTGGGTGAGACATAAATTTACATGGGAAACACATACATGAATAAATCTATGAGAAGAAATCTAATAATAATTGTATTCAAAGAAAAAGTTACATCTAATATAATTAGTCTATTTATAGAGTCTCAATCTATAGACTAAAACATATAACATCACAAGAATATTTCACACCTTTAGTCAATTAATATTAAACTAATCAAACTTCATTCTATCCTTATAAGTAGATAAATATAGCCATATTTATAGAATGCCAACCATATAATTGTCTCACCAGTACATATAATATCAAGTCACACAACTATCTCATGATTATATTATGACATTAACATACCAAAAAATACATGAAACATGAATTATATATATGGATGATCATCACTCATAATAATTCACTACAACTCACACTTGGTCAAGGGATTTTTTACCAAATTTATCTAAACCACCTACATGTCTTCTTGCCCTAGAGGTAAATGTCATCTATGGCTTGTGATAGTAGAGACAAACACTTGATTTCTTTTAGCTACTTGTGGTACCTTTGAGTATTCTCTATGACATCACCACGCTGCTAGATATCACCAAGTGTATTCCAATAGCTTTGTAAGTGCACCTACACTATCTTTCAAACTCTAGTAACTTAAATAATTAGGTGATTATGAGTTCTCCTCCAAGTAACTTATTTGTAACCATGGTAACTCTAGACTTCAACAAGTCTCCATGCTAAACCATAACATCCAAACTCACTACAATTTACCACAATTCATTAAAAATGACTTTATAGTTATTTGTATTAACCTGATTACGTGGCCATTAACCATGACATTAAAAAGCATATCAACATGAAAATTCCTTAAATTTTTAAAAATCATTTAAACACAACTTACTCAATCATTAATGACAATTAAAGATCACTACATCAACCTTTTCAAGGTGGTGATATTGAGATCACACCTTGGGTTTATTGTTAGAGAGGGTTTAGTAGCTTCTATCCCCATATGTTGACTATGCTATGCTCATTTCAATCCACAAAAAAAAAAAACAAAATTTAATAGTAGGAATAATAAAATTTTCCCAAGCTACGATATTCATATTAGAATTGTGAATAAACTTAAGATCGCAAGATCAAACAATGAAAAAAAACACCTTCTACAAAAGAGAGATGCAAAAAATAATTTGGTCTATCATCAAAAGGGAATAATTACAAAATGAACCTCAAGATTCTTCAAAGGAGATCTTCAATCAAATAATACAATGGGGGTTGAGTGCTTTATAAGAGAAACCCTAAATGATAAAGGGATTATATTATGACAAGTGTCAACATCCTATGTGATGAAACATAATGATTTAATAATAGCTCACTTCAATTAACATAAAAAAAACACTCATAATTTTAGCTTAAGTGCATGAGAATAAATTAGAATAATAAATAATTATTAGCTAATGCGCGATTACTCTAACACCCCCATAAGATGAAATTAGGGAGTGGCTAAAAACCCTAAAGAGAGACTGCATGGTGGGTTCCAACAAACAAGCCTTGATGAGGTACCCATGTACAAACAATCTAATCTCTCACAATTGGAGAAAAACAAAAAACCTCATGGGAAAAAAGAGAAAAAGGCAAATGAAGGACTAAAAAGCCTCCAAAATAATGTCCAAAAAAATAGGAACATGAATAACATCACACAAACATGAAGAAGTTGTAGATGATTGTTGAATGATGACTTCTATAATGCTAAAATAAAGACCCTCCTTTGAAATAGATGATGATTAGGATCAAGAAGATACTAATTTGCATGTACCCCACAATGACACTACTTGAATTTGATTGGAAAAAAGCAAACATCTGGAACTCGAAGATGCAAGTGGCATAGGTATCAATAGTATGAAGAACACTAATCAAATGAAAATGGATGTTCACCTCCCAAAACAAGAATGCAAGAGTTTCCATATAGTAAATGCTCCATCTCACTAAAATTCATGGGTAACCAACTGTTGTATCCACTTAGTACATAGGAACAAGAACTAGATACATTGATCACTCCAAAATGAAACCAAGGAAGCATTATAAGCAATAGAAGAAACCCCCCATAGTGTGAAAAGGGAGAGCCAAGGTAGGTACACTAAAAATGTGTGTCACCAAGAAGTGCATGAAGGAGAACAAATAATATTTGAATGTGTACATAAAAGTACCTACAAATAAAAGCATGTACAAACTAGGGCACACACACATGAGGTATAAGTCACCGGGTTTCAATGTTGTCATGGAAGGAACACTCACTTGACAAAGGTGTGATGGAAAAAAAAGGTACTCACAACCCACCCATGACACTTTATATCATAGTGCAAGTACAAAAGACATAATATGATGTGCAAAATCCCCAAAATGTCTACACCAGAATGGTACTTTATCTCAGTGCATCTACAAAAAGAGAAATTACATGTAAAAGATGCTTAGAATTCCCAAATAGAACATAATGCTATAAATACATGTAGAGCAACATAAAATAAGTCATTCCATGCAAACAAGAAGTTTCTAGGAGCAAAAGCATCCAAGTAATTCACCAGAATGTGAAAAAACAACAAATTAAATAAAATGTACCTAGAGAAAAATCTAGAAAAATTGCATGGATGGCTATGAAGAGCTTTGAGAGACCATCCCAACACCATTGGAATTGTGAGAGACAAAAAATGGGTCAAAATTTGTGAGCTCAGGAGTGAAAACAACATATTTGAATTTGATAAGCTCTAGAATGCACCAACAATAAAATATGAGAAAAAAATAGCACCATTGGATAGTTCTCAAAACTAGCTTTTCAACAATATCTTGTTTTCCCTATTTTGATAACTGAGTGAAAAGTTATGTCGATTTTCACAATTTTGCTTATTTTGCAAAAAACCAAAAAAAAAATCCCCCCCCAAGGGTTGGGTGTTGGTTTCCCATGCAACCTTGGGGTGGCATATATATAAAAAATATAAATTAGAGCTTGGTTGTTGGCAGTTACCCTAGCGACTATGCTAGATGACTTCCAAAAAGTGTTCGACGACTTATAAGCCATTGGCAATTTTTAGGCCACTAGTGGCGTGGCCGCAACGGTTGCGACATTGGAAAATAAGAAGCCATAATAAAAAAAGGCATATAACAAGCCACTAAGTGTTTAAAAAAGTGTGTATGTATTTTTTGATTTTTAATTTTCATGCACAATGTTCGTACACGAATTGTATAGGCCCTTGTGCAAAAAATTTCCTCAGAAACTCTCGACACTAAAATAAGCTGAATTTTATATCAAAATTCATCGAATCAACCTCCTAAATGCAACAATGAAATCTTTTTTCTGCTAAAGTGCACCAAAAAATTGTCCAACTCCAAAAAATTACAAAAAAATAATAAAGATTCCAGATCTGAAGTTTGTAACCCTAGTTGAAGAAAACCCTCATAAATCGAGAAGGGGTTCTTTGAATCCATGCTCTAATACCATGTTAGAATTGTAAATAAACACAAGACACAAGATCAAACAATGAATAAAAACACCTTCCATGCAAAAGAGATGCAAACAATAATTTGCTATATCATCAACAAGAAAAACTTACAAAATGAACCTCAAGAATCTTCAAAGGACGTCTTCAATCAAATAATACAATGGGGGTCGAGTGCTTTATAGGAGCAACCCTAAATGATAAAGGGGTTAAATCATGACAAGTGTCAACATCCTATATAATGAGACAAAATGATCTAATAATAGTTCAATTTAGTTAACATAAAAAAACACTCCTAAGTTTAGCTTAAGTGCATGAGAATAAATTAGACTAATAATAAATTAAAGATTAATTAATTATTAACTAATGCATGATTACTTTGTCAATTTGGCTGTCAACCTTAGTGAATTTCACTCGTGGGAGGAGGGATCGATCATTCCTGGGAATGCTAGAAACATCTTAAGAAGTGATGGCGTCGGATAAGGTGATGCGGCTTTTATGGCCTTGTACTTCTCCCCATCTGGCACACTTTGTGGGTGTCTTATGGTTATGTCGCTTTCTTTTGGGTATCTTTCACCAGGGTTTTGTGTGTTTTGTTTGGGCTACCATGGGTGGAGATAGATGCCAAGTTGAGCCAGACTCCTATGGTGATATTAAGAGAAAAAAAAAGCTCTAGAACATTCTTCGTCATGGCAATTTCACTCCATTTTTGGAGAGATTGCACAGGCATGACCCTAATGCCTCGACCAAGTTTGTCTCTTTCTGGCATAATTGCAAGCTTGTGATGAAAGGGCTAGAGGTGGAAGTGAATGAGGACCTTATTGCCACCGTTATGGGGATGCCGACTATGGGAAGGAAGTTTTTCAAAGACAAAAAGAGTAATGAGGAGGCGATGACCCAATTTTTTAAGGATGACGAATGAAAGAATTTGGTCAATTTGGAGAGTTTGGGTTATGATAGAACCTCTCTCAAGAAGATCTGGGCTAGGGTTGCAGAGGTGGTGATGTGGTATGTGACACTGGAAGGAAGATTTAAGGCTCTTCTTGGTCACCATTTCACTCTTCTTAATCATTTCAGGCATGGCTTGTTTGTTTCCTTTCCCTTTTTTCTTTTATCTTCATTGGAATCCTCGATGTATGCTCATCTAAAGAATAGGAGGGCCCCTGTCCTTCATGAAGGGCTTATTTTACTTATAATAGGGCATGTCTAATCTCTTACCCTGGCTCCGACCATCAAAGGCAAAGAAGAGTTTTTAAGTGCTTTATTTGGGTCATCGGATTTAGATTCCTCTTTGGATGAGGAGGAGGAATGGAGTGAGGATGAGGATGATGTCTCCCTTGTGGGTGTGGCTTTGACTTCAAAGAAAAGGAAGGTGGCGAGTTCTAAGAGTAATAGGGCACCTAAGAGGTTGGCCATTTTTAGGAGTGATGATACAGAGGTAGGGTCGGATGGGTCCTCTCCTAAGGCTATGGAAGTGATTGTTGATAAAGGTGTTGTTGGTGGGGCTCTTGAGGTTGGGACCCAAGGTAATGTAGGTTTGGTTGAAAAACTGAGAAGACTGTCAAAGAGGTTGGACAATTTGAAGAAAAAGGATTTTGTAGTTGCGGTTAGGGATTCCAAAGAGGCTGAGGAATGTAAGATTCCTTTTGACAAAATGGTGACTATTGAGGATTCTCCAATTCATGACATGCCTAAGGTGTCTCTAGACAAGGAGGTTGGGGATCTGAATGTGGAGGATGAGCAAAAGAAAAATGTTAATATGCCCTTGAAGACTGATCCTCTCACGGATGATTTTTTGTACGTAGACGAAGATGATACTTCTATGTTTGGTTTGTGGAATATGGCTAGGGTTGGGGCTACGGGTACTTTCAAATTGGCCAAATGGACTTTGCAAGAATTCAATAAAATCAACATCAAGATAAGAGGCTTAAAGGTGAATATGTAGAATGTTCAAAAGGCTTCTGTGTCTGACATCCTCATTGATAGAATGGTGGAACTCGAATGTTCATTTAATGAATTTAAGTTGTTGTGCGAGGAAAGATTGTAGGCCCTTGAGGCCAAGGTTGTTGGTATAAATGGTGATATTAAAAAATTGTTGCAAGTGAGCCATACCTCGGTCAAGAATAGTGCAGAAGCTTTGGAAATTCTCTTTAAGAAAATTGGTCAACTTAGAGAAGATCAGGTTCTCTTCTCAGAGATCATGGAGAAATAGAAAATGGCTAAGGCCAAGGGTAAAAAAGCTGCGAAGGATGATGATAAGGTACCTGTTGGTAGAGGTTTGACTGAATGGAAGAAAGCTTTTGATGCTGAGAAAAAGGAACTGTTGGATATGGTTGAAAAACATAAGAACCAACAGATTGAGGTGGCCAAAACTCTGAGTGGCCTTAACTAGTTTCTTGTTTCTGTATGTTTCTATTGCGTTTTAGTCTCCTGTAGGTTGTTTTGTAAGTGGGTGATGCTGGATGTTGTTTGTCTTTTTTTAGTTTGGCACCCGTGGTGGCTAGTTTTTTGGCTGTTGGATTGCTGTTGGTAGACTATTGATTACTTGTTGGAGAAACATTTTGTTGTAAATGGTTTCGAGTCCCTTCAAAACCTATTTTTCCCATATAATCAAAACTAATGCATGATTACTCTAACAATTCATTTCTAGAATTTAAATCACATGGATAGATATTTGTTGGATTTAGTTGATGAGGCTTTATATACATATAGAAAAGGTTTGTCCATAGGTTTTGCATTAAGTAGTGCATTTTCTATTCACTTAATTTTTATTACATGATTTTTTTATTTTTTATGATTTCTTTTGTTGTGTGAATTTTCATACAAATACTAGTTTTATGAGTAACATTATATCTTTTACTCAAACCAGAAGTTGACCTTTATCTTTCATGTACTATAATAAATGTTAGATCACCTACAACTATTAAATCCTTTGATGTAAGAGGACTCCCCTTACAAATCTAAAAACTCATAACTCAACTCAAATTTGCACAACATATGCAAGAAGGAAAATAATATATTTTATTGCAACAAACATGAAATGGAATTATAATATGTTGAAGCTCACAAGCTTCCCTTACAACATGGGCTTTTGATTACAAAAATATGCAACAATGGATTCTTCAATCTTATGCTCAATCTAGCAGCATCTAGCTATGTAAACTTGCAACTCCTCCAAATCCAACTTCTCCAAATGAGCAGCATCAATATATAGAAATTGTGTGAGAATAAACCACTATTGGTTTCTCAAAACAACCTTCACTAAACCACCAAGAAAACCCGTCACTTTCTGCCTATCAACGCTATGTCATTTGTCATAATTTCCTCAAATGGTTTCTGGGTTTGGTGCGCCTCATTTTTAGCTTTTTGAATCATTTTGAAATTCTTAATTTTGTTGTTGTACGAGAAAGTTATGACTATTTTATTGAGACTGGGTCTCATAATTACAACTCAGACAATCTTTACTCTTTTCCCAAAAATAATAATATGCCAATCAAACCTCCAGAATGCTCATTGCTCCTTTGGCATGGATTTCCTCTTCTTGGCGTATGCATTCAATGTGAAATTAAAATTTTCTTCCCACTCTCCAACCCACTATTTCCACTCTCCCTCAACAGCCTACATTCCCAACTTGCAACAAAATACAAATTCAAATTTCAAAGTGGAGTTGCAGAGCATATTAAATACCCACTCCAAGCTTGGGTGTAAGATTTTACTTTTTGTAAAATTAACATCTTTTAAAAAAATTTAAAAATGAACCAATTAATAATTTGATTTTCTCACAATCCATCACCAAATTTTGCTATGCTGGAAGAGTTGAAAATTTCAACAATTTGCACCTGCAGCCAAAAATCAAAATAAAACACAAGCATAAAACTTAAAATATTTTTGGTTGTGCATGATTTCTTGGTACCCCTAAATGCTCCTACATCATCCTCTCCCATAATTTCAAGAAACATTTTTAACTCAATGAGTCGATGAGTTGATATTTGAATTCTTGACATAACCAATACCTTGGAAAATTTTCCATATTACTTTCATCACTTCGTTGTTAATCAATTAACATTTTTAACTCAATGACCATATGAATTATAGTTTTATATTTTTTCTATAATAAGTTTCATCAAATTATTTCTTAATCATTTACCTCTTCAAACACTCATGCCAATGAGAAAAATATTAAGAAAAATAATAACTCCATAAATTTTACATAATAAATATGCATACTAAAATGAACATGAAATGTTGAAAGTCCCTTAAAGTAGTCACAACCTAATTGATTAAATAGGGAAACATTTTTAACTCTTTTAATTTACCCTATATGACCACCATCAAAACATAAAAATGATCACTAGCCTATACACACCAAACATTCTCCTTGAATATATACCATTTGGGACACAACACAAATTCATACAATTTGCACTTTTAATTGGGTTCATTTTGAAATTAATTAGTTATTGCATGCAAAGAATAAAAAAGCATATCCAAGGGTTAACATTCTTGCATTAAGTGGAAATCTAATTTTGTCTTTTAAATTGAATTGCATAAGAAATAAAGTTGAATATCAACCTCATAAATTTCTTCTAATGATATCATAGACAAATTGAAGTTTATTTTTCTCAAACATATGGTGCTAATAAGAAGCTATACAGATTTATAATCTTCTTTAAAATTGCATTTATTAAAAATGATATTTTATAATCCCTCAACAAAGACCAAAATATGATAATAAAGAAATGCAATAATTTGAAGTGACAATTCATATGCATTCAAATTCATACTCAAAGGGCCTATTAAAAAGAGTATAGTTTTCATATGATGACTTAGGGAGATCGTATTTGAGGTGACACTACAAATAGGATTGATCAATCATCCAATTCATATAATGTTTTATCACACACTTCCACATTTGAGTATTCTTCCTCTAATCAATGTCGTGCTCTAATTATTTATCTTCCCATGCACCAAAAGAATAATATACGTTTGACATAAGTGTTGTGTGAAGGATGTTTGAGACATTAAGATATAAGGAGGACCTAAAAAGCATGGTCAATGTATTACTGAGCCTATATGATTGAACTCTTTTTTTTTAGTGGAACTTAGTTATTTTGTGATAACCCATATAAAAAATAAAGGCCTCTTGATGTTATATATATCCAAGGTGAATATTTTGAAGGGTGGAGAAAAAAATGAAGATGTGGACGATATCACATTAGCCAAGTATCTCTATCAAGATAGATCTCTATGATGATATTATATGGGGAGATACATATAAGATAAAGTAACTCATTTATGTTGAACATCATTAAAACCTCAAATATTATCTAGAAGAAACTTTATTATATACCTAGAGTATTCACCTATTAGTTTGATGATTTTGTGTGTCAAATAGCTTCATTTTTGTAATCATGAATGATATAAAGAGGCTTACATTGATATAATAGAGTGTCTCTCTTATATGTTAGGGTTACATCTCATTGAATTTTACATCCTTGATTATTTATCTTCCCATGCACCAAAAGAATAATATACATTTGACATAAGTGTTGTGTGAAGGATGTTTGAGACATTAAGATCTTAGTACCTAAAAAGCATTTTCAATGTATTATTGATCCCATATGATTGAACTCTTTGTTTTAGTGGGACTTAGTTATCTTGTGATAAACCCATATAAAAAATAAAGGCCTCTTGATGTTATATATATCCAAGGCAGATATTTTGAAGGATGAAAAAAATGAAGATGTGGATGATATCACATCAACCAAGTATCTCTACCAAGATGGATATCTATGATGATATTATATGGGGAGATACATATAAGATAAAGTAACTCATTTATGTTGAACATCATTAAAACGTGAAATCTTATCTAGGAGAAACTTTATTACATACCTAGAGTATTCATCTATTACATGTGGTCAGATATGGATGAGATGGAGGAGTTCATGTATGAAAAAGCCTTGTTGAAGGTTCACATATTTTAGATGGAATTTATGTTCCTTTTTAGAACATTCACTTAATTGTATTTGACATTATTTTTTCTTTCTTATAAGTATCTTGTGCTAGTTTGATGATTTTGTCTGTCAAATAGCTTCATTTGTGTAATCATGGATGAGATAAAGAGGCTTACATTGATATAATAGAGTCTCTCTCTTATATTTTAGGGTTACATCTCATTGAATTTTTACATCCTTGATTATTTATCTTCCCATGCACCAAAAGAATAATATACGTTTGACATAATTGTTGTGTGAAGAATGTTTGAGACATTAAGATATAAGGAGGACCTAAAAAGCATGTTCAATGTATTATTTTTTATTCAAGGATCGAGCTATGAACCGGATAAAACCATTCAACAATACCACTAGCGGGTTTGAACCTTAGGCAAGAACAACAATGCCACCTATAAACCATCACACCATGCTTTATGTTCAATGTATTATTGATCCCATATGATTGAACTCCTTTTTTTAGTGGGACTTAGTTATCTTGTGATAAACCTATATAAAAAATAAAGGCCTCTTGATGTTATATATATCCAAGGAGAATCTTTTGAAGGATGAAAAAAATGAAGATGTGGATGATATCACATTACCAAGTATCTCTATCGAGATGGATCTCTATGACGATATTATATGGGGAGATACATATAAGATAAAGTAACTCATTTATGTTGAACATCATTAAAACGTGAAATCTTATCTAGGAGAAACTTTATTACATACCTAGAGTATTCACCTATTACATGTGGTTAGATATGGATGAGATGGAGGAGCTCATGCATGACAAAGCCTTGTTGAAGGTTCACATATTTTAGATGGAATTTATGTTCCTTTTTATAACATTCACTTAATTATATTTGACATTATTTTTTCTTTCTTATAAGTAGCTCAAGTGCTAGTTTGATGATTTTGTGTGTTGGATAGCTTCATTTGTGTAATCATGGATGAGATAAAGAGGCTTACATTGATATAGAGTGTCTCTCTTATATGTTAGAGTTACATCTCATTGATATTTTTTACATCCTTGATTATGATATAAGACTATTTGTTTGGTGGCATTTTCATTGGTTACTAATGAAAAATGTTTCAATTCTTAGTTTTCTACATGTGACATTTGATGATGAATTAATGAAATAATGTTTGATCATATGTTATTAAATGTTTTACCATTTGTAGCTATTTCAAGTATGCAAAAATAATTCTCTATGGAGCTATGTTATATTTTCTTGTGATTGCATCATCTTTACATGATTATGATGTTGACAATAGGATACACTTTATTCTATTAAGATCTTCTTGTTGATTTAGATTTACCTTCCTTCTTATGTGGGTAACCTTATATTTTGATTCACTATATTTGGGGCTTGTGGATGGCATTAGATTATATCACTTAGTTGATATATGTGAGATATAATGTTTCATCTTCATTAATGGTGAAGACTATTTAGAGATAGGTGTTACATCAAAGTACTTTAATATCAAACCCTTAGAAACTTCATCTGATACCAAGATATTTGTGTGAGAAATTCATATGGTTGTGTTGAGATGATTATAGAATTTTATATTTAATGGATGTAAATATCAGAGTCTTTAACAATTGATGATTAGAAATTACTACAAGATTTTCTAAATGGTCAATGTAGATGTTTGTATGGTTTGGAAGTGGATGGGATGAGATGCAAAAGAACTTAAATTATACGTGTAGCTTGATCACCTTGATTATACAAATACAACCACATCTTAATGACGACGGCCTTGATAACATCTAACCATTGATGGGCCTAATGTGATTCAACATTATGTTTTTCTTAGCTAGAGATTCTACCTTGAAAGTGGATGACTATGATAAATCTAAAATTTACTTGAAAATGGATAAGTTGATGCATTGGATACACATTTTTATTCATATTGGTATTACATGAGGATTTATTCCTCCTAATTATTTCTAAAGGGAATCATCTTTAAGCATCATTTTAAAGTAAGGATCCATATAAGGATACATAAAGTATTTGGGTACATAGTAAATAGGTTAATTGAATATCCTAAAGTTTATAATTATTCTCATGTAATTAAATAAATTTGAATATCTCATATTCACCTCACTTGTAATATCCTAATTTGAGACTTTTTTTCCCACCTCATACATTTAGTTAATTTTTTCTATTTTGAGACATACTATAGGATTAGTTGAGTCACCTTAACACTTGTTATGGTTGAGTGACACTTTTTAGAATGCTCCTAATCTATGTTTGTCTATAAATAGCCTTATCTAAGTAAAGAATCATAGCCAAACTTAGAAATTACTTTATGTAATTTGACGTAACTTATTTTCATGTGTAAACATTGTCTTGTACATTGTATTTGTAAACTATAGTTTTATTTTAGATTCAAGTAGTCAAGATTATAACTTTTATACTACAATGGTTCCAAGTTGGTTTCTTTAGTTTATATGTTTACTCGGTTCCTATGTTAGTGGGTATTAGAGCCTTGGTTCGATCTTCGAGTTTTGAGTACTTTGAATGTTCATTGAAGGTTGAATTATTTTTTATTATGCTTCTAATGTAAAAAATTTAGAATCAAATTAGGTGAATTTTTATAGCACAATTACATTTATAATCCCTAAGAAAAAAAAATTGACTACAACTTATCAAATTTTTACATTGGAAAAATTTCCCCCCTCTAATATTTGTAATTTTGTACCATACCATGCAATTAAACACATCACAAGATATTTAAAAAAAAATGTGCTATGTTGCCACTCCCATGTTGGCACTACTCCTCCATTGACACAACCCAACCATTAAAAATTCCCCCTATCATTGTCGATATCATTTTTTAGTTTTAATATTTTTCACTCACAACTAGAATATTCCCTTTACAGTACCAATTTCCACTGTGTCATGTTATTTTAACTATATGTCACATCATCCATTTGTACTAACAAATCATCCAATTAGCACATACCTATTTTCTAGGTGGTTGTTGTATGTAACATTAAAAATACATTTGGTTTAGGTTCACATAAAGACAATCCATTTTGAGCACTTGGATTGGGAAAGAATTTTGGTTTTTTCATGGGTATTGTATTGACTCCTGGGGTGTAGAGCCAAACTTGGGTGCCCACCTTGGGAAATGTCACTTGGGTGCATTGACTTAAAATTTTTATAGAAAATTTACATGTTTCTCTCTTACTTATGCATAGAATAATTTGGGACAAGGAACCATAGTCATTTAAAGAAAATTATATGATCTAAACATAGCTCAAGGAAGGGAGTTGAAGATATCCTTAATATCATATTCAAATTATTTCTTTGAATTGTAAATCTTAATATAGATATAATAAGAGTGGTGCTAGTCTTTGCTAGATTTTTTCCTAAAGAGTTTCCCATGAAAAATCTTGTGTTATTTGTTATTTTATGCTAGCATTGTTTAGATGTTAACTTTTTTAAGTATTCTTATGTTAGGATTAGCATTATTTCCATAACTTGGCATCAAAATTGGTTTCATATTTTTGATTTGTGGGAGGAAGTATATTTTTATCCCTACACCAATCTTGGTTTTAGTGGGACTATTTTGCATAGGATAATATTTTTAGGCAAAAAGAACTAGCTAACAGCCTAAATAAATGGAGTTTGAAAATTTTTATGTCACAAATTTTGAGCTTTGAAAATTTGAAATGGAAAATTTATTGGTGGATTGTGATCAATGCTTTATAATGACATGTTTGATCCCTCTAGGTATGGATATTGACATCTTTTCTAAACTTGACAAAAAAAGTTTATGCCTTTCAAATTCAATGCTTTTGAATGTTTCTAGAGAGGATACAACAAATTAAACAACAAAACTTGTATATCTCAAAACAACGTAAATTAGATCCATACAAAATATGTAGATTCAAAACTCCATTAGTGATATAATTAAGGCACCATATAGATTCTTCTCATGGATAAACATTATCTTCCAAAATATCTTCAAATTTAAAATACCAAAAATATGCAACTTCAAAACAACTATAAGTTAGTAATATGATACTAATGAACAAGACTTTGAATTTCTCAAAAGGATACATGCAAATTAAAAATTGTGTCCATTAGGACAACCCTTCACAATTTCATATAAAAATGATCTTCTATAGCTATTTAAAACTATATAATTTAGATGAAAACCTTACATAACCAACCATGCTAGAAGCATACATGAAAAATTGAAATTACCTCCATCCACACAATTGTTAGAATTGACTTAAAAAAATAATGTTCCGCATATATGCAAAACCACAAATTCTAATTGAAATTAAAATTTGTAAAGTGTACACACATTTTAAATTGTTGCTATCAAGATAGACCTTGGAACTACATGCTAAAAAATAATTTCCATAGATCTACAAACCATAGAGTTTGATTAAACGTAAAACCTACAAAACCATCCATGTCAAAGGATATGTGAAAATATTATCCATTTAAACATCCACAACACTACAACTCCTAACATCAAAGATTCACATTTTGAATGAAGAAGAATCATAAACTTGCAACTTATAGATCTAAATACCATGAATCTTCAACATCCAAGTACATACATCTAAAAGGTTCTCTAGGAGCTTTAGGCCATGAAATGACCAACTCCACAACCTCAACCAAATTTGTGCATCTAAGAACTCTAGGTCAAAGACCAACTCTTCCATCAAGTACATGTAAACAAAAGAAATAGGGGGTTGTTCTAGGAGCTTCTCGGCCAAATTCACTACATGACCAACTCCACAACCTTTGTGTGTCTAAGTGTACAATGTCTATCTAAAAGTTTCTAGGTCACCAAATGGCCAACTCAACAACCTACACATAATTAAAGAATTATCCAAACTTCTAAATAGGATATCTTGACCACTACATGATAAATAAATTACTTGGAAATAAAAGAATTGAAATTCTATCCATAAAAGACATAATTTAAAAAAAAAAAAAAAACCATAAAATTTCATAACTCAAGAGATAGATGTCATATGTTTACTAGTTACAAAGTGGGTAGACTCAAAATAGTGTGTTCCACTTGTGGGACTTTAAAAAATTATGTGGTTGAAGAATTTTTTTTTGACAAACACCTTCATTCGAAGGAGCTTGCATAAATAACTTTGAACAAAGGTCATATAGAATTTTAATATTTAAATTTTTTTAAAACATGGAAGGGACATTCATTGGAAGATCCTTTAAACAAAGGACCTTGGATGGGATTTTCTTCATTGGTCTTCAAATTTTCCGTATAATTTTATGTTTCAAACCTTAGGTTGGAATGGCAATTGAAATCAACATGATAGGAGGTTGTTACAAGATTGTAGCCTTCAAAGTAAGCTTTCCAATAGGTACAATTTTAAATATATATAAGATGCTTACTATATTTATTTATTTTTATTTTAGTGTATATAAGTTTTTCACCAAACATCAAGTTCTCTCTTCTACATATGTGGAAAAATAGAAAAAAAGAAAAGAAAAATATTTGTGCACTACGTATTGATGTCATCGATTCAATAAAAAAAAAATAACTTGGTTATATACATAAAAAGTTATGCAATATGAAATAAACCTATATCCAAATTATAATTAATTTCACTTCAAAAATTAATAAAAATAACACATGCAACAAAAATAATAAAAAAATATCTACACAATAGATATTGGTCTTATCAATCTATGTTAAGAATTTAAAATTTTTATCCTTTTTGTAAAGAAGTTATGTGAGTCACTTTTAAAAAATACTATTAACTATAAAAAATAAGTTATTGAAACACAAAATATTTCACAAAGTATTTTTTGAAAAAAAAGAAAAGAATCTACACATAAAATATCAAAAATTACTAGTTTACATCATCTTCATATTCTTAACAATTTAGTTACTATGGATGATAGAAGGTGAAAATGTGGTTTAAAAAGTTGATTTTAACATCTCACTTTGGCAAAAAAGTGGGACACACTATTGTGGGATCACTCTATCACATCATGATAATGTTGAAAATTTAAGGTAAAACTTGCAATAATATAAACTTAAATATGTGGTTGCAAATATGAAAATATGTATTCAAGATTACCAATATTATGATTTGTGATTAGCAATTGTAACAATGAAAGCAAATCAACAATACCACAAGTTGAGAATCACAAGTGACACAAGATATACATGGAGAAACCCTTGCGAGAAAAAACCCCACACCCAAAGAGATCCAATGTTTGTATTAATCTTCAAATGAGATACACCAATACAACATTCCTCTCTAAATTTCGACAACACTTCGTTACTTTGACAAGTTCTTGCAAACAAACTCTCAAAACCACCGTCGCAATACTCCAATATATAGAAGTTTTTGGGAGAGAATACCACAACTGGTATCCCAAAACAACAAGCAAAACCACTTGGAAAAACCCACGCCCCCTTAGTGGACAACCCATAAGCGTGGTGAAAATTATTAAATGATCACATGGCCTTCACATGGGCACCTAACCCATAGCCCATGAAAATTGGTCAATACTAAGTGCTCCACAACTCTCTGACGGCTCCAACGACTTCATGCAAGAACATGCACCAACATGCAAACTTGGGTGCCCCACCATGCAAAACATGCAAGGACATGCATTGCAAAGTGGTCCCCACTTAGAAGTTGGCCACCCAAAGGGAATATGCTCTCGGGATGCTCTGTAACCGTCACCATAGTGGGTCCACCTCTTTGAATGCAATTACAATGTCATATATATATATATATATATATTGCCCCCCATTTCCTCTAGAACACTTTCCAAAGAACATAGAGACACAAAATTATCAACTTAGGATAACAATTATAATTTCACCTATCCTAACATTCTCCCACTTAACATTATACATTGCAATTACATCCATGAGATACAAATAAAATATAATCAAGTATAGTGATCAAGACCCATGGCCTTCCTACACCAATAGAACTTATTTGTGGTCACCAGCTTCGTGAGAGAATCCGCACCATTATCCAAACTACCTTCTCAATCAAGACCTTAGCATTCTCAACCATTTCTCGTGCAAAGTGTATTGAACATCAACATGCTTAGAATGAACATGATACATAGGATCTTTGGCTAAACAAATGGCACTTTGACTACCACATCCAATCCTCACTATCTTGCAATCAAAACCAATGCTATTACCAAGTCTTTGTAACCAAACCACCTCCTTAGAGGCATGTGTAGCAACCATATAGTCTGTTTCGATGGTGGAAAATGCAACTATAGGCTGCCTCTTACTCATCCAACTCACTACACCTCCAAACAAAGTAAAAACATAGCCACTAGTGGAACTTCAACTGTCCAAGTCACCTGCCCAATCAACATCAACAAAACCTTGTATGTCCAATGACTTGACCACATCATCAGTACCATAATAAACCTAACAATAATCTGAAGTACCACACAAATATATAAACACCCTCTTAACAAAAGTCCAATGCTATCTACTAGAGTTAGACATAAACCTGCTCAAAACTCTTACTACTTGGACTATATTTGGTCTAGTGCAAACCATTGCATACATCAAACTACCAACGACACTAAAATAATGAACATCAAAAATCTCTTCAAAATCATCATTAGAATTAGGACACATGTCTAAGCTCAACTTAGTACCAACCGAAAATGGAATATTAACTGGTTTACAGTCATGCATACTAAACCTCTGGAAAATGGTATCAACATACTTACTCTAACTTAACCAAAGCTTTCTGTGAACCCAATCCCTACTGATATCCATTCCAAGGATATATTTTGCAACCCCCAAAGCCTTCATATCAAATGTGCCATAAAGTTGAGTCTTAAGTTCCCTAATCATCACATTGCTATTACCCATAAACAACATGTCATCAACATACAAGACAAAGATTAGTATTTGATCATCAATAACCTTAACACAAACACAATGATCCTCCTCACTCCTAACAAAACCCAACTTCAATGCAAATGCATCAAAATTCTAGAACCACATCATGGGTGATTGTTTCAAACCATATAAAGATCTCTTTAACTTGCAAACCAAGTGTTCTTTTCACAACAAAACTGTCAGGTTGTCTCATATAAATTTCTTCCTTAAGATCCCCATGTAAGAAAGCAGTTTTAACATCTATTTTCTCTATTTCAAAATCATAAGCAACAACAATAGATAATAGAAATCTAATAGAAGTTAACTTAGCAACAAGACAACAAATTTCATTGAAATCAACTCCCTCTCTCTGGGAATAGCCCTTGGCCACCAATCTGGCCTTATACTGCTCTAATCGACCATCTACACCAAATTTCTTTTTAAATACCCATTTGCAACCAATGGGCTTCCTTTGGGAAAACTAACAAGATCCTAGGTATCACAACTATCCAAAGCCATCATCTCCTCCTGCATGGCCTGCATCCAAGACTCACTTTCTTCTGAAGAAAGAGCCTCCATGTAGGATCTAGGTTCATCATCAGTACTCAACAAAGCAAATACACAACAATAATTAGATGGGCTATACCTATCAATTGTATTATGTTGTCTTGTTGATCTCCTCAAGGTAGGCGTAATGGGTTCTACCTGTTCTTCCTCTACGGTGTGCTCATCCTACACATCATCTGAACTCTTTGAAGCCTCTTCTTCTTCTCCATCCTCGAATCCATCTAGTTGTTCTTCCACATGTGCATCTTCCTACTTTTCTATCTTTGTCTCGAAGTGCACTGTTTTTTGTCTTATCTTTCTCCTTTGGTTGTTCTTCACTTGAGTAAGCTCTAAACTTCATAAAAATCACATCTCTAGAGAAAACCATTTTACGAGTTAGTGGATTCCAAAGCTTATAACTTTTTACATTCTCATCGTAACCAACAAAGATGCATTTCTCTTATTTTGGATCCAATTTAGAACACTTCTCTTGAGGCACATGAACAAAAGCCTCACAACCAAAGACCCTTAAATGTGAAACAAAAGGCTTTCTATCTATCCACACTTCATAAGGAGTTTTATCAACAAGAGCTAAACATGGAGATCTATTAACCAAATAACATGTACTTACAACTTCTACCCAAAAGCAAATATCAAGCTTAGCACCACTCAACATGCTCCTAGCTCTTTCCATCAGGGTTCAGTTCATTCTTTCGGCTACCCCATTTTGTTGGGGTGTATATGGAGTAGCCTTTTGCCAAACAATACTTGCATGGTTATAGAACTCATCAAATTCCCTAGAACAATATTCACCCCATTGTCAGATCTCAACACCCTTATCTTATAATTCGTTTGCTTCTCAACTAAGGCTTTAAATTCCTTAAACTTAGTGAAAACCTCAAATTTTGCATGCATAAAATAAATCAAGGTGTATCTTGAGACATCATCAATGAAAGCAACATAATAATGAGATCTTCCAAAAGAGTCAACATCCACTGGTCCAAACACATCTGAATGAATAATCTCTTAGCTTTATTAGTCCCATTAGGAAATGATGATCTATTTTTTTTACCAAACACACAATGCTCACAAAAATCATTTTTGCGAATAGAATAATCAGAGATACCGTCAACCAACTTTTTATTCAAAATAGTCTTAAGACCCTTTTCACTTATGTGACCCAATCTATGGTGCCACAACATACATGCATTTTCAGTGTCAGTTACATTGGTAGAGTTACCAAACTCCCTCTTACCAACCTACAACTAGACTTGTCAAATGTCACATGCATTCCAAAATCATTCAACTTGGATATTGAAAGTAAATTTCTTGCAAATTCTGGAATATATAAAACATGATCAATGGTTTTAACCCTTCCATCACTAAAACACAACTTTACCTTTTCCTTACCAACAATCTTCTATGTTGTTATTGCCAAGGAAAACTTCTCCCCATCATAAACTAAATATGAAGTAAACCACTCCTTGTGAGGAGTCATATGGTAGGAGCAACCTGAATCAATAAACCAAGCACCATCACTAATAGTGTTAGCAAAAATAAACAAAGCATCAAAATCACCATCTTTGAGGACTTTTCCATGAAACTATTTGAACTCTTTTTATTGTTTTTACACTCTTTCTTCACATGTCCTCTCTTACCACAATTCCAACACTTTACTCTGCTCTTCCTGAGGTTTTTAGAATGTCCTTTAGACTTGTCTCTCTTTTTTTCCTCTCTAGTCCCTCCTTTTTCTTTGGACCTTCCTCACACATGCAAGGCATCTTGGGAGCCCACATTCATGGACTTTCTCTTCATCTCTTCTGAAAGAAGTATAACAATGAGACTATCCATCTTTGGTTTTGTACCACCGCCACTTATGACAACAATTCGATTTTTCCAAGATTTAGGTAAAGAACAAAGCAACAAAATACATTTATCTTCTTCTTCTAGCTTAACATCTACAAATGCAAAATGACTTATAATCATATTAAAATCATTTAAATGTTCTGCAATAGAATCATCATCCTTCATTTTCAAAGAATACAAACATCTTTTGAGATACAATTTATTTGTTAGACTTCTAGTTTGGTAAATTTTACCTATCCTCCTCCACAACTTGAATGCAGAAGAATCTTCTAAAACATTTAGGATGACAGAATATGCAAGACATGACCAAATGGTTCCACGTGCCTTCTTGTCCATTTTGTTCCAATCTTCATCAAACGTTGATTTTGGTTTCTTTTTACTTGAAACTACCAACCACTGATCTCTCTCTTTAAGGAGATCCTCCATATTCAACTTCCACATCTTGTAACCAATGCCATTGAACTTCTCAATATCTAAACGAGAGGTAGAAGCCATGGTTTTAGATCTTCTTCACAAATCTGCAAAACCCATAATGCACAAGCTCCCATTGCAACCAAAAAACCTTCAACACTTAAGAGAAACGTGTCCTCTCAATAGAACCGTTAGCTTTGACACCAAATGTTGGAAATTCAAAGTAAAACTTGCAACAATATGAACTTAAATATGTGGTTGCAAATATGAAAATATGTATTCAAGATTACCAATATTATGATATGCGATTAGCAATTGTAACAATGAAAGCAAATCAACGATACCACAAGTTGAGAATCACAAGTGACAGAAGATATGCGTGGAGAAACCCTTCCGGGAAAAAACTCCACACTCAAAGAGATCCAATGTTTTTATTAATCTTCAAATAAGATACACCAATACAACACTCCTCTTTGAATTTTGACAACACTTCATTACTCTAACAACCTGCAAACAAACTCTCAAAACCACCATCTCAATGCTCTATATATAGAAGTTTATGGGAGAGAATACCACAAATGGTATCCCAAAACAACAAGCAAAAAACCCACACCTTCCTTAGTGGACAACCCATAAGCATGGTGAAAATTATTAAATGATCACATGGCCTTCACATGGGTGCCTAGCCCATAGCCAATGAAAATTGGTCAATACTGAGTGCTCCATAACTCTCTGACAGCTTCATGCAAGAACATGCACCAACATGCAAACTTGGGCACCCCACCATGCAAAACATGCAAGGACATGCATTGCAAAGTGGTCTCCACCCAGAAGTTGGATGACCAAAGGGAATATGCTCTCGGGATGCTTTGTAACCCTCACCATAGTGGGTCCACCTCCTTTGAATGCAATTAAAATTTGTCATAGGAAAATAAATAATAAATATTTTTCCCCTCATGTCCTCTAGAACACTTTCCAAGATTGTGGAGACACACAATTATCAACTTAGGACAACAATTATAATTTCACCTATCCTAACAGATAAATGTTGTAAATAATAATATTGAGATTTAAATCAAAATTATAATTGTTGTCCTAACAATCTACTATTGTTCATCACTTATACAAAATATTTTTTTAATTTGTTACAAATAGATCCAATGCTTGCAATCATCTCATTTGAGTGTAAGAAGTATGACTATCAAGTTGTATAGAGGGAAAGCAACATCTAAGTTCTTTACCTCCAACCACAAACTAGGTGGTTCCTCACTCATATTCCTACTAGAAGTGGCTCAACCCTTCAACAAAGGTTGCAGACACTGGCATCTACAATAAAACCATAACCAAATTTGAGATCCAATTGTATGTAGTACAAGCACTATCACATGCAGTCAATCATGCAAACCATATACCCTTTAACCCTATATACCCTCTAATAATTAATAACTTTCAACTGCTATGTAATCTCCAATGTACAATGAACTAACAACATACAACTATAATGGCCAAAGTGATTATAAATCAAATATAGATCTGAATCATCTTTTCACAACACAAAGTATAGAACGACATACCAATTTTTAACAAATTATCATATTAACTACCAAACCCCCTACATAGCCTACCTTTGACTTGGTCTTAATAAATTTTAGTTTATTAAACATCGTCTATCAGCTTGCTTAAGATAGGTAATTTAATTAACAATCATTACATGCAATAGATCAAATATATATACTTGTAGCTACTTAATTGTGCATTTCTATTTATTTTGTTTATTTATATTTATATTCATTTGAAAAGTTGACTAATATTGTTGAGTTCTTTTATCGAATAACTAATGTAAATAGCACCTAAATTACAACAAATAAGTAGCATGCATCATTTGTGCTTTCATTATATCAAAGTGAAGACAAATAATACATATATCCCTTTTTTATCTCAAGTATATGAAGTATGAAAAATGGCATACTTTGCATATACACAGACACACATACATACGCACATACATACATATAATATACATATACATATACATATGTATGTATGTATGTATGTATGTATGTATGTATGTATGTTAGTATAAGTTTTTATTTCTTAGTGGGTTAATTTATTTTCCCATAGTCCTAGGTTTTTCCTACACTTTTATTAAGTTTTCTTAGATTAATAAAATGAATTTAATTAATTAATAACTAGGAAATAAGGTGTTGAGGTGTCACTTGTTAGTCTATATAGAGTCTTTATCCATCTAGATAAGGTATCATCTTTCTATGATTGACCTATTCACACTTATAGTTTAAGTTTACCTAGGCATTTTAGGCTTTTGTCTCACTTCATAGCATTGAGACATGTGTTTTGATCACTTGAGACACCTATTGCATGCATACTTTCCACTTGCTCACACACTTGTCAAGTGAGCTCACAAGTGTTGCACATTTGGAGGGTTAATCAATTGTTGTATCCTACCTTCACACCTCATCTATCTTGCATATATATGCAAGGTTTCTCATTGTATTTACACACTCTTCATCATATATTGATAGACATACTATTGTGCTCATGTATTTTCACTTGTTGAAGGTTATCAATTTGAGCTCTTTGATCTTGGCATTCTGCAACATGGTATCAGAGCCATGAGAGCACGTTCTTTCTCACATCAAAGTGACTCCCTCACATAGCCCTATCGTTGGAGCATCATGGAGCCAAATAGACACCACCATTGTGTTTGGAAGGCTCGAGAAATTAAAAAATACCTTTCTTTTCGTCAATTTTGGTAATTTTTATTTTTTCTAAATTTTTGCCATTGTACGAGAAGTAGTAAAAAAATAATAGCAAAGGGCCAATCTCCCCTCTACCCATTTGATATTTGCAATCCTATAGATATTTTTAGCCATTTCAGCCAATTTATAAGATTGTGTAGTTTTATTTGTGTAGGTTTCATAGGCACCATTGGGTCCAATCTCAAGTTTCAAGCGCAACAATGTAGTGCTTGATTAATTGTTTGGATTTGAAGAGGAAGCATAGTCTTCACAAGCTCCAACAATGCCTTCACAAGCTCTAACCTTGCCTACATTAGCTCTTATCATGAAGGATTATGCAAATATTCATGAGTTGACCTATCCAACTTAGTCAATATCTATGTTAACATCATCTACTACAGTATCAGATTTTCATTGGTTCAATTGTTGCCATACATACATGGTCCCTATTCCTGAATCACATATAGCACCTAATCCATCTTATCAACATCCATCACACATTAGCATTGACTTGAAGATCTTTGAGCATCATTCGAAGGCATCATTGGCATCATTTCAATCTTTGGATCATGTATAAAATTCAGAGACACTGATCTTACTTCTTGCATATTCCTATCTGGAATGAGAAGACATCTTGCACACATTTGTGTTGTTTATTCCCAAGAGAGAAATGATGTTCAACATACTCGTGGATTATCTTCAACATCTAGTGTCAAGCATCTACCAACACTACGTGCATCATTTTTAGGGGAGAAAAGCATGGTTTCTCTTCTCTTATCAGTTTTGGGAGAAAGCATTTCCTCACATAGAGTTCATCACTTCACATTTTTTGGGGGGGTCATATAGAAGTTCTATCTTTTCTCTCCTATGGGGGGAATATTCATTGTACATTGTGCTATAAGTAGTCCTTGGGGGGTCATCACGAGTTCTCCATTTATCACCTATCTTATTCACTTGTACATTTCATTTATCTTTTGGAGAGGAGTCTTATTTGCCATCGAGTTTTTCACCTTTACTCCACTTTATGAGAAACTCGTACATGAGTACCTAACATGGCCTAGTAGTCAAGACTCATCATCATGCATACATTACTCCCTAAGTTGCACTTAAGGGAGTGTTAGTGTATATTTATCCATTTAAATAGGATATCACCCTTCTATGATTGACCTGTTCCCACTCATAACTTAGGTTTACTTAAGACTTTTAGGCTTTTATTTCACTTCATATCATTGAGACATATGTCCTCATCACTTGAGACATCTATTGCATGCATACTTTCCACTTGCTCAGACACTTGTCAAGTGAGCTAACAAGTGTTGCACATTTGGAGGGTTAGTCAGTCGTTGTCTTCTACCTTCTTACCTCATCTACCTTGCCTATATATGGAAAATTTCTTATTGTGTTTACACACTCTTCATCATATATTGATAGACATACTATTGTGTTCATATTTTCACTTGTGGAAGGTTATCAATTCAAGCTCTTTGATATTGGCATTCTCCAACATCACCATCCTAAAAAGGAGGAGCATTTATTATTTTTAAACCACTTGGTGATCACTCCTTATTAGTTGGATGTGCCACCTCCACCCTCTCCCTAGTTCTATATAAACAAACTACTTAACTTGTATTTGCATACTTTGAATTGATTCATTCATGTTGATTCTTGCAATCATTCTTCTGCAACTTCTCTTTGAACTCCTAATGTAATATTCCCATCTTCATATTTGCACCTCTTGGAATCACCAGTCTATAATTGTGTTATTTTATTTACAATTTTATAGCTTATTTCTCTCATATAAAAATCTTAGTTATTCATTTATTTAAGATTTCTAACAATATATATAATTTTTTTAAGAGTATATACATTAAAATTAATTGGATCAAATGTTTGGATAAGGCATATGAATTATTTGAAAAAATATCCCAAGGAAATGTGGTTTTGTGACATGCAATGATTACAAATTCTATACAATAAAAGATCATTGGATCAAATGTCTAGGTGCATGTCATATATTTAAAAAAAAATCTAAATAAATATGGACTCAACATACTAAAGCAAATGCAATGAATAGGTATACAACTAAACCCATGTCCTATAAAAGACTGATGGAACAAGGTATGAATATTCCTTAGAGTTGATGTTCATATAAAATAATCTACCAATGAAAGCCATTTGCATACACAAGTTATGAGGACTATGTAACCAACCCTAGCTAAAGTAACCACATCATGACCTTATTTGATAGGCCTAAAATAATAAAAAAATAAAGTATATAAATCATGTATGTGTGTACATATAAATATAAATAGATATATATAGAGCTTAGGATGTGAGAAGTTAGGGTAGGCAGCTACTCGGCCCTCTCCCCTAAATAAAAGCCCCAAAATCATCTTTATAGTAAAGTCCAAGACACAAGCATGTCTCTCTTTTCCAATCTCGGGAAAGAGAAAAACACACTTTACATGGAGTAAAAACCCCACTTCACATGTTGGGGAATGTTCCCTTGTGTCAAAATAATGGGGAGCCTAATAAGCTATAAAGCCATATCAATATCATTTGTGAGGTTAAAAATCTCCTGGTGGATCAAACTGGATCTTAAGAGCTGGAGTGAAAAACCTCGACATTCAACTATGTTTGTTGAATAATTTTTCGATGATGGTTGTTTTTCAAGAATGGCCTTCATGGTGCACAGGAGACAGCCACTATTTGCACCATTTTTTAAATGTATTTTCACATATCTTAAATATTCTTTCCATATAAGAATTTATGGATATATTTTATAACTGCAACTCAAGAGAGACAGCAGTCCAAATTTTGCAAGTATTTTTACGATTAAAACATGAAAAACGTGTAACTGGGCATTAAATTTAAACCCTCGTCCCTTTAACAGTGAAATTGTATATTAACAACTACCCTCTCTGCAAGGGTAAGAACACTTCTAATTCTATGCCTGCATTGTAAATCCCCTCAGCTCCTCTATACCATTGTGATTTCTTTTGAATGAGCTCTGCACTACATAACTGAGAACACAGATCATTTTAAAATATTGCGTCACTTTGTGTCACCTTATCTTATGCCAATGCCATCCTATATCTTTAATAATGTCTTAAGGAACTTCACTGTGGATATTTCAATATTTGAATTCTAATTGCAAGATTATAAGGGAAAAACAAGAATGATCCAAACTTCAAAAGTGTGTATTTCATCTACTCCTAAATGGGTTGGACAAACACAAATGGGCATGGAATTATGTCCCCAATTGAGCATATTCTAAAATGACATTCCCAAAATAGCACTTCCGAGAATTCCTTTGCCTCATGAAACGTTTGTTCCATAATCATAGTTGAAATTGTTAGTCTGTCGTTCCATTAATCATTAACCTTCCTCCACTTTTAGTATCAGTAATCTCTTGCCAACTAAATCTCCTCTCCAAGGAAAAATTTAAGGCCTTGGAAAAATAATATATATAGAGTTGTAATAAACAGGTTTAGCAAACTCCATGGGGTGTCAAGCTGCTCAAAATCAAACACAGCCAAAATGGAGGTGATATGCGTTGTTCTGTTGAGGGGATAGCCAAAGATTCTTATGAATATAGACCATCTAGATGCTTTAGGACAACAACCTTACGTGCTTCAGTGCATTAAAAACAAAATAAATACAAAATGTAAGAACTTTACACATGCTCTAAATAAAAGCGGTGAAAACTGTAAATGAAAAGCACGGAAATCTGTAAGTATGGGAATTTACAGCCAGCAATCTAAAATTTATACAAGCCCAAAATCATTCAACTTTAGGATAAACTTCAGACTTGAAGACTTTGTAAGACATACCGAAATTCTTGTTTAACATTGTGTGTCCTAACCAAGATGCAAGATGCCAAAACTAGTGCATCGGATTAGGACAAATTGTTAGAGCCTCAGATTAGGACAAAAGTTGCAAATCAAAATTGACTAAAAGTCGCCATCTCTACAAAAGCAATAAGTTAACAATTGATTTCAGCAAAAACAACTCCAGCTCATCTTACAAAAATACGAAAGACTGATAACAATCCAGACTGGATGTTAGTTCTAACTTCTAGACGTTCAAACATTAATAAAACCTAACATAACTTCCAAGGGACCAAGAAGAAAAAAGCAAAGAATAGTTTTCTTAAAACATTGGTTCTGTTCTTTAAGCTACACAAACCTCATGTTGATTCAGTACGGAAGCCACAATTTTATAATTTAGTGGAAAATAGAACATACAAATATTGACTCCAGCAAAATTAAAGCATATCAAAGTCACTACTGCAAAAAACTAAATTGAATTGCTTTAGTTAGAACATTTTTATATGGCTGGCACATATAACTATATGCTCTACCCAAGATGCATATTGCATTTAAATGGTCACTCTCCACATACAAACCATAAGACACAAAAAATATCAGACAGGGCTGAATAGCCTCAACAGTAAATGTTGCAAGGCAGATATATCTCAGTACCCCAACAATAACCACTTGAATAAGTAAGTTCTCTGAAATTCCTAATGATAAAGTATGTGATCGTGTTTTCAGATGGTACCAGATGCTAACCTATCAGATAGGTCAATTTGTAACTGATGCATACCAAGCATTAAAAATTTAACTTTGTCAGTTTCTCAGGTCCTGGATTCGAACAGCAGATACAGAATATTGACTTCCTGTAAGGAGATGCATGGTTAGGATAAGTTTTTCATAATACTGAAAAAAGGCTCAATGAACTTTTGTTTTAAGATTAGATCATTCAGTGTACCAATGCATGATCTATCTATTTCTTCAACAAGTATTGGCTTACAATAATTTCCCCAAAGATGGGTTCAGTGGTCAGACAAAACATCAGACTCCAATCACCCTAGAGAATGATGACCCAGAAAATGCACATACAATACCAATGATATCATAAAACAAAATAAAATTAAAAAGCATTACAGAAGGAAATAGCATATTTCTCAAATGCATGATTTTAAGATTTAATGTCCATTTTTCAGTTAAATTATTTAGGATGGAACTCAGCACCAACGTAACTTTTAATGCACGAAGTACCATATTATGGTGATCACAATAGCACCTAAGTGATGCAGACACTCTTAACATAACATAATTCTTAAAGTAAAATGAAAAATGCTGCAGGACATTAATTTAGATAATAGAGATTGCAAACCTTGTGCTCCCAAAGCCTGGAATAGAAACAACAGAAAGACACAGGCTTAACTCCAAGCTGCAGGCTGCAGGCTGCATCCTTGAGATGATTGGAAATTGATTGCTAGTCCGAATCTTCATAAACACCGCCATCATCAGACAGCTCATCAAAGGTTCTCATGTCTAGTTGATAACGAAGGATGCCACCAATACCACCAAAACCCCTACAAAATTGAGAACCCTCCTGGGATTTGTTGGTGACAAACTCCAAAGTGCATCCAAAGCGCTTATATTCATTTGCAAACCATTCCAGTAGAGACAATTTCTCTTGAACTTCCAATTCAGCATTAGTGCCGGTTTCCCTGAAAT